>JASAOA010001658.1:0-33023 GCA_030849815.1 Vickermania spadyakhi | reverse complement strand
ACTCCCACCCGTCCTTAACCTGAGCATTTCAAAAAAAAAAAAAACGACAATAAAAAAAATAAAGAACAAAACAGCCAATGAACACCGGAGGGTCTGCGCTGCAACCATCATTATTCTAAGCCTGATCTCTCTCTCTCTTTCTTGTGTGTATGTTCCAGATGAACAGTCAGAAGCACTTTACTTCTTTTTTTTTTTTTCCCATGCAGTCTGATAACTTTCGTTAGTGCTGCGATCATCAGACACTCACTCCGATACTCATTCCTGTGAGTGATAAGTAATAAAATAAAATATAGTATATGAAGATATATATATATATATATATAAACTGAAGGGAATCACATAATCTGTGGTGAATACACGCCAACCGGGAAGTGAATGGCAGACACCAGTGATAAGCTGCAGCGGGTGCGTGGTCCATGTACGGCGCAGCAGCATGGTAGCAATGGATTAGTGCCCAGCCCCCCGAACAAAGCTCTGCCATAGACTGGAGATCTTTTTCTTGTTTCAACGGATTTCATCCGATTAGGCTTATTAAGCCGAGGAAAAAGGGTTATGCCAACGACCGAAAAAAATGCCACTTCGGCTATTGTGAATTCCCGTTAGTGAACTTACCGGCCCAGTGTACAACGCGCAGCCTTGTAAAGGGTTCACAAGCGTATCGGTTCCTCGTAGATGACGAGCTTGGGCCACAGCGGCTTCATCTGGTCCCTCAGGCCCTTCTGGACAACGTAGGAGGGAGCCGAGTCGAACGTCTCCAACAGCGCCTTCCCTTTCTTGTTCATCCGCAGGACTCCTGCGATCCAGTGATGGCGGACGAACAGAGGGAAGTATAAGCGCCTCTGCTTTCTGAGCTGTTCCTTGATTTCCTCCACCCTGTGCTCAGTAAGGGTGTGTAGGGTGGCGCACGCGAGCGTCTTTTCGGCTGGAAGGTACTTCTTGTAGATGACATCCAACTCGACATTGGTTGTCATCTTTCCTTCCACGAACTCCCCACCACACAGCACGTTCTTCTTTATGGTTTCCGGAGGCGGAGCTGCTGTCATAAAGACCTCTTGCGGTGTTCGCACTTGTACTTTCATCGGTGTCGGCTCTTCTGTCTGGGTTTCTGCTGCCGATTGCTTGGGACGTGTTTCGCGACTCACTTTCGCCGCATCGGTATCACACGTTTGGTGTTCTCCTACATTGACTACCACCTTGTTCTCCTGAGAACATAGCCGATCCACCTTTTCGGCCAACTCACTCATCCAGGCTCTCAATGTGCTGAGTTCATCCATGATGACACTTTGCGCTCTGTCATGACGTCCTGCCGAGCTATCCTCTCTCGGAGCATATCCAATCCACGACACTGCGGCAAACTCGGATCTTACGTCGCGATAACCATAGGGAAATACCTAAGCAAACTTTTTCAAAAAAAATGAAAGTTCGAAAGAAAGAAACTAAAGTACCGCACTATAGGTAGTCAACAAACGATGAGGGAAGAGAAGAAAAAAGGTTGTGGACGTCGTCGTGTGAAGGGAATGTATCATCAGAATCAGAAGACAGTCGTTACATATTATATGACATCTTGTGATTGCTAGTGGAGTAAAGAAGAGACCAAGTGACCTCTATATAGTATTCTAGCAAAGCAAATTAGTTTACCGGTGGCATTCCTGTACTTCTTTGTATACAATCAGGAGGTTCAACGCCATTGCAAGGAAAAGGATAAATATAAAAGATAAGAAAGAGACAATGAATCCAGGTATCGGTTGGAAGCATCTCTCTAGATCCCTCGAAATCTTCGTAGATGAACGCTTATGGTAGCACTTTTGCGTTTGGCCAATGTCTAATAGCCCGGATTAATTATTCGACTACAGAGCCTAGAAAACATTGGTGGTACTCAATTCTTATCTTCTTCTACCGTAACGGAGCTTACGCGGCGAAGTAGAGACTCGGGATTTTGCTATTTTTGACCAGTGTATGTAAGTAGTGCTGGTCCCCACGAAGAGGGGACTGAGAGCAGCTCGCCCAGTTGGTTACATCACTTCTTATTTCACTCCTGTGTTTTTCATTCGTATCTCTGTGAATACATACAAGTAAATTAGTTTTATAACTCCAATGATTAATTTTTACTATACCAGAGCGTACTCCAATCCTATTGTAATCCCATTTCAAGAGTTCTGCATATCAGGAGTATCGGTTGAATTCGAGGGAAGGCAGTTGGGATCATGACTACCGGAGGATTTTGTGTACATTATTTTGCAACGTGTAGTAAATACTGCCTTACATGTGTTATATTCCATTATTCGGACACAAAAAAAAAAGTACGGTGTATCTCTGTATTAGATTTTGGCAAAGGGTGAAGTCTTCCCTTTTCATCTTCATTGTGTTTTATTATGTATTTATGTAGGATTTATGTTTCAATTTCTTGCGNTTTCAATTTCTTGCGTTTCCCCCCCCCCCCCCCTACCCTTTCTCTTAAACGCCGATTAGCTTGTGCTTATCTCCTTACAACTACGAAAGACGAAAAGGTGATCGCTCGATGATTCCTGCTCCACTTCCCTCCCGCCCTCCTTCTTCTTCGCTCCCTGGAGCGGCTCTCCGCACCTTCCAGCCGGCGAAGGACTTCCGCGAGGAGGCGGACAAGAACCTCTCCTCTCACCTGCGTCATGCTCAGCTTCACGAGTCTTCTGAGACCGAGATCGTCGGACTGGCCACACAGATGTTCGATGCAGTGCGGTACTACGTCCCCAAGGCACTCTGCGCTGGATTCTACATCTACTCTCTTTTTGAAGGCTTCGACTCTCCGTCGGATTTGATGGTGGAGTCCTTCTTCTTCACAGTGGAGCAGCTGGCGGAGAGATTCGTTCGTCTGCTACGCTCCGCGGCCAGGGAAGTCTCCGTCCAGCTGAAGCGCCGCGGTGGTCTCGCTGCAGCGCTTCACGAGCTGTGGAAGTACGTCGTGCTGGCTCAGCTGACCTTTTTCTTGCTCACGCTGTTGCTCTCGCTCTGCCCGAGTGGTGCCGCTGTCCCGAGCCCCCTGACGCTGCTCAGCACGTTCCTTCAGCACATCAGCTCCTCTGCCATAAAACCGTTGGGCATTATTTCTGCCAGCGCGATGATGCGCAGGAGTGACATGCCTTTTGGGATGAAGCGCTCTCAGCTTTGGGCCTTTAGCACCGTCTCGAGGATGTCCTCTGGCTTCAGTAGTAGTAGTAGTAGTAGTAGTTGTTGTTGTTGTTGTTGATCGTTTGACTTGTACATGAAATTATTAATAGTACTATTATGATTACTATTACTTTTCCTCTGTTGTGTTGAATCCAAAGCACCGCTGTGGTGCTGCTCTCCACGTACTCGTGTGTGTAGTAGACCCAGCATTGACAACAAAGATAAAAAGTGTAACAAGAATAAGCATATCCCAATAAACTAGACGTGTCTTTTGTCTTTTTTTTTTTTTATGTTTTGGAATCACTTTCACATTTGGTGCAGGAACGACTAAACAACAACGGGTGTTGGGCAAGAGATGTTGGTCCAAATGTCCATTGGACCGGGGGACTCGGCAATGCGGAAAAGAAGAGAGGACTTCCGTATTGTGAGTGGTGGTGTCCCCCTCCCTTGATTCTCTCTATCTTTCTTGCTTGTTTGCTTGAACGGCGCGGATGGTGACAAGTAAAACTAGTGATAGCCAATGACGGACTAAACTTCCGATGGCTTCAATTAAAATTAAAAATAATTAATTTCTTTAAATATTTTTTTTTTTCTAAACGTCCGACTGGACCGATTTCTGTGTCTCTTTTGATGAAATGAAGCATCATTAAATCTAAAAAGGAATGGCCATTTAAGAATTGGCCTGTAGAGTATAAATTCTATGGTTGTGACATGCTTTAAAAAAAAAAAAAATACCCAATTAATAAATCTCAGAAGCATATCTTTGATATCCAAAGCGTTTCTCAGCGGAGGAAGGGGAAAAAAATTAATGGGGACACGAACGGAATGACAGCTCTCGCTGCTCTGAAATACTCCTCTTTTTATGAGCTTGGTATTTGTTCCTTTTCTTTTTTTTTTTTTCTTTTTTGATGGATGTTGCTCCTACCGAAAGTGATGAGCGCTGTGTTGTAAGACGGCCACGCAGTACATATCCCGCGAGAAGAGAAAACAAAAAAGAGTGAAAGATACACCCCAAGGTGTGTCTCATCCTCACCTTTTGAGAGTGTTCTGGCTGGATGCTTTTTATGAGAATTATGTATTAAATTATGTACTTATTGACAGATAGTGGAATCATTAGCGTGAGGTGATTAACTACATTTCGAAATATTATTACTATGCATCTATTAATATTTCTAAGGTACCGTGGCGGGTGTAAGAAGCCTTGAATGGTGCCGTATACACCCGTACATTCTTGTCAAGTGTCCATGTGAAGAGCAGACAAACTGCTACTGTAGTGCTGTAGCATTTCGTACGATGACGAGAACGCAACAACGGTTGCTTTTTTTTTTTGTTTTGTTTTGTTGTTGTTGTTTTTTCTGTTGTTTTATTAATTATTTTTTTTGGAAATAAAGAGTCGATGACAAGACGAAAGGCGAAGTAACATAGAATTCCAATATAATGAAGAATGCCGCTGATCTGGTGAAAAAATCGAACAAAAAGAACTATTGCCCGTCTTCTCATCAAGATCTGGACATTTGCACTGCCGTCCAACTCCATGACCGACTACCACCACTCTCCTGTGATGGTCTCTTGACATCCTTTCTTTCATCATTTATTTATTTATGTTGTTTTATTGCTTGCGTCTCTCTCATTGCGGGTGTTCAGCAATAAAAAAGTTAGAACATTGAATAAGAGTAGACAATATTCTTTGAAGCAGTTGGAGAGGATATCTAGATAGAGAGAGAGAGAGAGCTGTATCATTGAGTTCATTCCTTTTATATTTTATATTAGAAATAGATACCTATTGATTCCGTTTCGTGTTTTCATTTCCCCCCTTCTCGCGAAAAGAAACGTCAACGCACATGCGAGATGCTCTGGTTTCCGGGTCACGCACGACGCCCTCCGAGCGCTGGAGCACCTGCTTCCCAAACGCCGGATGCACCACCAGGCTACACCAGTGGGACGCTGAACGCGGAGGTACGAACCTTCGAAGGCTTCGATTTAGAAGGCGAGTCGAGGCGGAGTGAGCCCTGGTCTCCGTTGCCTCTGTCGCCGTTACCTGTGGGAAAAGCGGTCGCTGCGACAGAGCCCGATGCCTCAACGCTCTCGCCGCTCGACCGCTCTGGCACGGTGGACCCGCAGGAGCTCGCTGTGGGTCATCCAACGCACCGCCTTCCGGCTGCGGGACCCCATCGTGAAAGTCCTCGTGGCACGGCCGGAAGACTGAAGGAGGTGGTGGTCGAGCGGAAAGGACTCCCAGTGCAGAACGAGGTGGAGGTGCGGGCGCTCTCTCGGCGGTATCATCAGCTGGAGGAGCAGCACCTCTTTCTGGAGCGGCAACTCCATGAGGTCGTACACCGGCACCGCGTCGCACTGCAGGAGGCCTCGCAAGAGAAGCGCTCCGCCACGACGGAGCTGCGCCAACTCCGCTCTCTCCACGCGAGCGTCCAGACCGCTCTCCAGACGTCCCAGGCGGAGCATCAGCGCCTGATTGAGCAGCATCGTCTCCAACAGCAGGAGCTGCAGCGCCAGCGACAGCGACAGCAGCGTGATGCGGCGTTATGGGAGGAGGAGCGGCACGGCTGGCAGCGCCGCGTGGAAGAGGCGACCGTCGAGCAGGTCAAGAGCGAGAGTGCCGTGCTCTCCTGGATGGCCAAGTACGAAGCGCTGGAGGAAATGCTCGGAGTCTTGCATCTCCAGATGCAGGACCACGAGCAACGGCTGCAGATCGAGAATGGTTCATCCCGTACGTCCGCTACAGGGCGTCATACCTCGGCACTCCTTCAAGAAGAGAAAGCACCCTCACCGGAAAGCATGGAAGAGACGGACACTACAGGTCATCGCCGTCGAAGGTCTCACCGTCGAAGGAGAAGCCAGCGAACCGGCAGCACGCGCAGCAGCAGTACCCCGAAGCAAAGGCCTCATAGCTCGGAAGAGACGCGCACCTCTGCCACGACATCCACATTCACGCAGCACACCTTCATCAATTTCGATAACATTCAGCCTCTGTCTCTCATTGAAGATCTCTCTTCTTACTCGCAGCCACAACCACTACAAGAAGAACCGGAACAACCGCGACGTGTGCGCCAAGCCTCTTCTTCCTCCGGTGTGGACTACGCGTACCGCCATCACACCTCCCGGAGTCCTCGTAAAACCCCTCTCTCTCGTAGTCCTGCGACGTGGCTCTCGAAGACGACTCCAGCAGTGGGTGCGGCATTGCCTCCGCCTTCTATCCGCACCTCCTCGTGCCACGCAGCAGCAGACACCCTCGCAAAATCTCCCCCGCCTACGCTGGTGCCAGAGACAAGAAGAAGTCCGCCGCACCACCACCACACCACCCTCAGGGGCGTATCGCCGGATTATTACCGCAGGTGGTCTTCCAGTGAACCCCGTAGTGAAGGTCCCACCGCTGCTGACCGTCGGCTGGCAGGGCTGCAGGGAGCAGCACGCTCCAGCGGTGTGGTGGTGGCGCCACACACTGGGCACACCACGGAGAACACCCATGAGGCGGAGCATGACGGCAGATCGTCCTCGCAGCACTCGTCTGCCTTACCACTCCGAGAGAACGACGTCTCGATTCCTGTCGCAACGGTGAGGAGTAGCAATCATTCTACTGCGGAGCTGGAAGTGCCAGCGGTTTCTCATCCGACCGCGGAAACGGTGCAGAGTCCCACTCCCACCACTGCAGCAGACGCAGAGGATCGTAGTGTCACGTTGAATCTGACGGCGCTTCACGACATCCGTGTGACTTCTGGACACGAGTCTTACGGTGCAGCCCACATGCTGTTGCCTTCCAAAGAAGGCGAGACAGCAGTGCCGTCGAATAAGAGTGCGGAATCTACTCCGCCCTCTCCACATGTGGAGGAATGGCACCAGGGTCCTGCACACCGTTCCTGCGCCTCCACCAGCTGGGTGGCGGATCTTCCCGCCGCCACCCAGACACAGCGGCCGGTTCCCCTCCCAGAGCCAGAAGCGGTTCTATGGAGGACTTCTGCCACCCCGGTTCGTGTGGAGGAGCACCCGCTGGTGCGACGGCTCCAGGAGGAGAAGCGCGCGCTGGAGGCCAACGAGACGTCCCGCGCGGAGGAGCTGCGGGCCCTGCGGCGTGCACGGAAGGAGGCGCTACAACAGCGCGATCACGCCGCACAGCTTTATCAGCGCCTGATGGAGGACATGAGCGAGGTGCTCCACTGGGTCATGGGCAGAGCGGCTTCACTGAGGGGGAAAACAGAGTCCCACCCCCGCCACAGTGCCGAGCCACCCAGCACCTCGATCACACCCACTTCTTCGAAAGCAGTCTCCGCCCTCGGCTCTAGCAATAGGAGAGCTGCTTCAGGGCCGCTGCGGTGGGAGACTGCCGGCGTGCTGAACACAGATGAAGGGCTTCCATCCTCCACACAAGAGTTGCTGGAGGTGGTGGAGCGGTCCATCGAGCCGGACGTGAGCGTAGAGGATGGAGGCGTGCAACGCGCCTTGTTTCCGATGAACGAAGGCACCCGTGCACCATCACATTCATCACGGAATCGCTCTACGAATATGCGTTCTTCCACCCATGCGAACTGGAAGGACAAGCGTGTGAGAGCCGCGACGGCAACTGGACAAGCCTCTTCCCTCTCCGCCCATCTCGCTCCCGCCATTGCACTCCCGAGAGAAAGAAAAGGGCTCTGTCAAGCATCACAGCGGCCCTCCTCCGGTGCAATGACACCGAAGGGAATGAACTGTCGAAGTGCGACGGATGGAGGAGGAGGTAGTGGTGCTGTGCTGGGTGACGAGGTAGACTCCGCGACACCGCTGTCGACCCCCATTCACTCTGCCGTTGTCGCCGCCACTCCAGCAGGGCACCTCTCGAGTGACGCAAGGGGACCGAGCGCAGTGTTGGGGACCAACTTGGTGGATGGCCTCCGTCACTGCATCGGCATGGTGTTTCAAGAGTATCTTGGCTTAATTCGCTCGACGCGGGTGGCGCAGGAGAGCAGACAGAAGCTGCAGAAACAAAACAAGGCCCTGAAAGCACAGCTGAGGGAGGTGGAAGAGGCAATGGCAAACGCGAAACAGAAGCACGCCGCTGAAATGGATCGCTGGGTAACCCAGCAGCGCACCACTCGATCCCAGCAGCAGAAGCGAGATGACGAGCTTGAGGCGCTTCGCAACCGATTAGAAGCGGTATCGAAGGATCGTGATCAACTGTTTCAACAGCAGACGCTGACCGAGCGAGCGTGGAAAGCCAAGCTACAGGCACAAGGGAAGAAGTGCAAGGCACTGGAGCAGGAGCTGAAGCAGCAATCTGCCGCACTCGGAGAGCTGACAGCGGCGCGCTGTGAGGATGCTACCACTTTACACAACATGCGAAAGGCATTGCGAGACCATCATGTGGAGGAGGCAGACGAGTTGGCAGACGAGGTGGTGAAGTATCGCTCTTACTGTGGCGTACTGTACACCTCTCTTCAGTCGCTTAGCTCGCTGGTCTCGAAATTATGGCTGCAGCGAACCGCCGAAACCTCGAAATCGTACTATCGCTCCCGCATTCGCCACGTATGTCCAGAGGACTCGGAGGAGATGCGGGCCGCACAGTGGTGTCTAGAGGAATTTCTTCAGCACCAACGCACCCAAGGTGTCTCCGTATCGGTACCGCTAGCGGTCGTGACCTCCGGTGCTGCCTCGTCTGGAGTGCTTCGTCTACGGTGTGTCGTACACGCCATTCGAGCGGTGTATCGGTTGCACGCCCTCGTATCATGGCGAAAGGGTGTGATGGCGACACAGCGGCAGTTTTCACTGAACAGCACATCTGCAGCTGACTTTAGCAGGAACGGACAGCGAGGGGGACTGCACCGGTCTGCGGTACTGCAAGTTCCATTGTGGGCCATGCTGCCCCCGGAAACACGTCGGCAGTGGAATTACTTACTGGAGCCGTCGGATGCGGTTCCTCCGCCCGATGTAGGCTCCAGGCAACAAGGGCAGCTGCATACCCCCCTGGAGCACCTGTGGCCTCGCGTTCGACTACCCGACATGGAAGTGCTTTGCGAGGAACTACTCGAGGTGTTCGACCCGGATGGCGCCTCCGTGAAGATTACCGGTCAAGGCTCTCTCGAAACAGCGCTAGCCAAGACCATCCTGACGGCAGCGCACTTACCCTGCTCGGTGTCCACCACACTGGACTCCTCCAAGACCTCCTTTGGTGAGCTGGATGTCAACGCCTATCTCTTGAGTCATCATCTGTGCGAGGACGTCTGCTCGAGGCGAACGCCTATGAAGGAGCAAAGTCTAAAACGGAAGTTCGGCGAGCGGATGCGACGCGAGGCCGCCGCGTTCGGCTCGCGCTCCGAGGAAGCGGCGGTGAAGAGCGAGAAGAGCACCGCCTGGGTGCTGCTGACAGGGGAGGGCGAGCCGGACGCGTCACCGCCTCGTGCGGAGGAGCAGAACGATCCCAGTAAAGCAGCGGCATGGCATTTGCTATGTTCTCACGACTGGGAGAGACGCTTCCAAGAACGTTTTCCTCGTTGTGCGAAGCAGTGGTTCGCCACAGTCCATGGATCTTCACAGCCGAACCACAAGTTGGAAGGGTTGCGCTTCCTTCCGGCTCTCCTTCAAGTCCTGCAGTGCCAGTCCTCTCAGCAGCGCCAAGTGGTGGAGCTGACGCAGGAGCGAGAGCGACACCTCGCCGCGTTGCACTCCGCGGGTCAGATGATTCAGGTCTTGGAAGGGGAGATGAGCTCCATCACGGAAGAGATACAGCAACGCAGTCATGTCGAGGAAACCTCTTACTTCATGGAGGCGAAGGAATCCGCTCTGCTCGCTGAGCAGTTGAGTTTGAGTGAAGAAGTTTGCCAGACCGAGCGCAGGGCTCGTCACCACGCCGAGGAGCTCCTGGAGCAGTACCGCAGTCGAGAACTGCAGCTTCTCGCCGATCAGTGGCGGTATAAAAACCAACTCCAGTCCTATGCTGCAGAAACTCGAAACGAAGCACTGCGACTACAGCTTCGTCTTCCCTCTCGTGTACCACACGAAGAGCACCCTATCGTCGATGCGGCAGATGGTGGAGAGGTGGAGCACCGTTCATCCGGTAGCGATGCTGTCTCGCGCACTCCATCACCGGTGACCAATTCACTGCCGGACAGCGAGCGGAAGAAGAAGACCGCAGGGCTCCACCGCACCCGTACACTCTCCAGTTCTTTCGACAGCCTGGCGCCGGAGGAGTCTGGAGCGCTCCTCTCGAATCCGACTTCTGTGCAGGGGCAGCGCGTACCTCCGGCTCCAGCATCGGATCACTGTTGTATCGCTGCACAACGACAAGTCAGAAGCTTGTCAGAGGCAACGGGGGCATCCGCGGCTGCCTATGCCGCCGCTTACACCGGCAGCGGCAACGGGAGTGTGGTCGAAGAGGAACACCGCCGCGCCACTCTCGCCTTGGAGGTCTTGGGAGCCGCCTTCCAAAGAGAGGTGCGAGCACCGCACACCACGCGGAACCGCAACGGTTCTCTGGACGTTTCGGCTCCTCCTGAAGGAGAGAAAGAGCTGAGGCAACCCGAGGCGTCCTTCGCAGCGGTGGTGCCGCCTCCCCTTCAAGCGATGGAGCGAGCCGCTCAGGTGGTGGAGTCCTTACGACGAGCAGTGCTGAAGGAGGCGCCACGCATTCGATCCAGTAGTGTTGAAGGTGGAGTTGCCGGAGACCCGTTCCCTTCTTATTAAAACAATACATCTTTTACACGTATTTATTTACACTTTGGATACATTATTTTATGATGATGTTGTTGTTGTTGCTCTGTATCATATTTGGTCATCAGACACACAATTCGGTATTGTTCAATCAACTAGCCCTTCGGTTCATTAACACAGAATTTCATTTCATCGCAATGAAATAAGGTATCATTGTCCTTGCCACTGGCATTCCATTTTTTCTCTTTTTTTTTTTTTTTTCTTTCTATTGTTTTTTAAGCACAACATTAAAAAGAATCAAGAGCGTTGTGTCTGGAGCATCATCCCGCAGCGTCTACTTCACCGTTAGTATCGTTGACCTTATTTTTAGTCTCTTGTTCCGCTCTAGGTTTTAGTTCTCCTGTCCGATCAGTTCTACGTTGGCATACATACCTTGCTTGTTATCTAATTGCCAATAATTGAGCAAAGTTAGCTCTCTTTCTTTTTTTGTTCTTCTTCTTTGTTGAATAAATATATTTTATTGTTATTATTATTATGGAATGGGACTCGTATCCACACCCTTGCTGTGGTCTTCAGAGCTCTCCTCTCTCCTTCACCGTCACGCCATCGAGAAGCCCGACCAGCCTCATTCCAGCGCTGCTCGCTGGACGTGCTGCAGGTGCAAACGCGTGATTCAACTTGATGCAGAAGCGTATTCTCGTCCCTCGCCGAGGGCTTCCCCAGCCCTCTCCTCCGGTATGCCGGCGGAGGACAACGCTGCGGCTGCGATGGAACGCGCTCGACTGCGTGGTGTTATGGAGTCCGCATGGACGTCCTTGATGCAGCGTGTGCGGGACTCGGGCAGTGGTGCAGCTCGCGGCAGCAAAGAACCGAGTGAGGCATCGCTGTCTTGCAGAGACTCAGGCCGGTCGCCTTCGCCGCAGCAGCCCTCTTTGGACTCGGACGACATTCCAGGTTGGATCAAAGCAAAGACGCAAGCGCTCCAGGAGGAGGGATTGCCCTCGTCTGTCTGGGAGGGGCCAGCAGAGCATCGGCGTCGAGGTCTGGCGCACCCCGCCGTGCTGGCCTCAGTGCGCAGTGCCGATGGGCAAATGTATCACCCGTTGCAGCCTTCCGTCTTTTCACCTTGGCTAGAGGAAGAAGAGACAGAAGTACCAGGGACAGAGAGCCCCCTCAACAAGAGCAGCAGCACTACTGTGCAAAGTCGTCGAGAGAGCCATGATCCTCCTTACCGCTCTTCCTCCTCCTCCTTCACAGCCCGGCAGCCCTTTCGAGGTTTCGCCGAGGTTCAGGCCGATTGGATGCTGCGACTCACCGAAGAGCCCCCAATGCAGGAGGAGAAGGACCCTTTCAGCGCACTGCAGCGTCACTTACTGTCTGCCATGGCGCGGTATGGCTCCACAGTCATTCCAAGAAACGAGGATCTCTTCGTGTCCGGCTCCAGCGAGAGCCCATCGTCCAGCACCATCTCCCCGGATGCGGTGCTGGAGGCGTTAATCGCTATGCAGATTCACAGTGCGAACGGCAGAGAGCGTTTCTCAACGCCCGGCACGTCGTCCGGAGCCGACTCGCTGCCCCTCACTGCGGCACCGACCTGCTGGGATTGCTGGACACGGCAGGTGTTTCCAGCGCTGGAGGCGGAAGAAGTACTAGCGTGGTCATCAAACGCGGCGCTGCAACGAGACCTGAGCGCTATAGTGCGGTCACCTTCGCCCCGCTCCCCTTCTTCTCCCAGCACACGGCCAGGGTGGGACAGGCAAGAAGAAGAAGCTTTAGAGCTGCAACCCCTCGACGAGGATTTCCTTGTAATGCTTGCTGGCACGAACATGGGAGAAAGCAGCAGTGACGTTTCCACTTCACAGAGCTCGGAGGATGACTGCGAGGAGGAGCACAGCTCTCTCTCCACTATCCCAGAAGTGGATTTGGTTGTCTTACGAGAGCAGCTGAGGGCCGCTGAAGCGGAGGAGCACCGACTGGCGGAGGCGTGCAAACAAAAACGTGCCGAGTGGTCGGCGTTGGCGACACGGCAGCGGTCGATTCAAACTTCGCCGTTGGATGCGGAGATTCACAGGGTGGGCACACCCTCCCAAGAAGACGCCGCTCTCCATCAGGAGTGGTATGAAGAACACATCCGCTGGCGGCACGGTGAAGTGCCCTCCCTTCTTGATGTTCCGCCGAAGAGCGATGCCGGAACGATCGAATTCGACATCCTCAACAAGGCGGCGCTCCTCGACACTTTGAGGCGGGAAGCGCTCTCCGCTCAGAACATTGTCTCCATGTCGTTTCCCATAGAAAATACCGGCGCCAGCGACGACAGCATTCGGATCTTGGCCAGGAGCCTCAGCCAAAGCGCAGCGAAGGCTCCGTCCGCGGTCTCTGTCTGCGAAGACGTCGAAGAAGTCGGTCGTATCGCTGGGGCACGTCTTGGAACCTCGTACCGCGTCCGTCAGGACTGGCAGCTCCTGACACCGCCGCCTCCTGCGCACTTGCTAAACGAGTTCGAACCCGAGGAGGAGACCCTCGAGAGCGATGGAGAGGAGAGAAGAGCCAGTCCTCATTCCCTCGCTCTCGTCACAGATGGAACAGCGGTTTCTTTCGCGTCGCAGCGGTGTCGAGCAGCGGCACTAGCGCTGCACGGCGATCCTGGTTGGCCACTACTGGCCTTTCGACTCACACAACATCGCTTTCTGTGTTCGCTCTTTGCGAAGAAGGCGGCAGCCTTGCTGGAGCGCTCGTCCACCGCGATGCCCCTCACCACCCGTTCTTCTGCTCCGACTGCTGGAGCCACTGCCTCCCCTTCGCAGGGTAACACCACGAGCACAGGAGGGAACCCCAACCACAATGCGACGAGTAGCAGCAGCAGCAGCAGTGTGAACGCACTGGCGTGGTACTTGGTCCCGTGGCGCGAGCTCAACCTGGCGCTTGGGAACCTGATGCACTGCGTGTACTGGTTGCAAGTCTCGCACGGGTGTGAAGGCGAGGCGGTGTGGGACCGGCGTCGCGCCCACACCAGCTCCGTCTCGTCCCCCTTCTTTCCACTGCCTGCCATGGGCTCTGGACACGTGTATCGAGTCTCCTTGCAGCCCTTCGCGGAGCGGAGTACGCTGGCGCTGTACCGATGTAGAGAGCTCGAGCATCCGCGGACCCACAGCAGACCCCTTCCTGCCGCGGTGGGAGCAGCGGGCGCGGGTGGCTCGTGGTGGCCGAGCTTCTGGGGTCGTAGCGGGGGTGCGGGGGTATTCCCGCTTCCCCTCGCCGCCAGCCTCCCCCATCCTTCTCCTAATCTTCCAGCGGGGCATGATAGTAGTAGCCCAGGACCTCGCACCAGCGGCCATCAAAGCTCCGTCGCCTCAGCACTCACGCCGCACAGTGCTCGAGCGGAGCCCCCAGCCCCGGTGGCTGTGGAGCCGTCCCGGCGGTTGTGCTTTTACGTGGAGGACACCATCAAATCCTGGTTCACAGAGGACCTGAGCGAGGCCTGCGTCATCTTCGCCTCAGTGGTGAGGCAGCTGGTGGAACGGCTGCAAACCCAGCTTCAACATGCTCAACTTACCCTTCACGGCAAAGCAGAGCAAGGAAGCACCACAGAGACGAGGACGATCTCCCGCAGTCCTCCAGAGTGTCCCTCTCACTGTCTGACGGGCAACTCACCATCTCTACAGGCCCTGTCCGCTGTGCCCGCTGCACCGCCCTTCCACATTGCAGAAGACGGGACGGTGGGCCGGTTGTCGCTGCATCGCGGAACGACACGGGAACAGCTGTGGACGGTGGCAATGAAGCGGCTGCTGGCAGTGGTCGAATGGTGTGTGGCCGTCACAGCTGCACTGGAGAAGCGCGAAGCGTGAACACCGATAATGTATCTCTTTCGGGGAAACGTGAGATTTTGTAGTGTCCGGTTTGGTATGACGGTTAGAACTCCTGGCGTTCTACCAGGATATCTGGGTTTTCAATGTCCGGTATTCATATTTCTCGCTTCTTTTCTTCTTCTTTCTTTGCTACAATGACGAAGTAGCACAGAATCACAATGCGAAGAAGAAAACAGAAAGGGTATCAATAAAGACGTTTTATCTTCGAGAATTTCGTAATGGTGTTGATGAATAATTCGAACGTTAGAACTAGTCGGCTACTCTTCCAGTATCACGCTGTTTTCTTTGAGTGTTGTTGTCTCGTATTGTATTCTCAGTTTTGTCTTTGTTTGTTATTATTGTTTTTTTTCGTGCATCTTGCAGCATCTACTGTTGAGTTCCGCTCACACAACAAAGAAAACGTTGGACTTTGGCACTTCCTTTTGTCTTTCATTACACTCAGATCAAATAATACTTTATTTTTCTTTTTCATTCGTTTGATTATTTATTTCTTTATCTATTGCACGAGTGCTGTTTTATCGGTTCTCTTACGTCGTTGGAGACATATAAAGTTATTCGACAAGATTTCGAAAAAACACACATTTTTCCGGTTTATCCCCTCATAGAAAAAAATCTTTCGAGTTCTAAAAGAATTGTTTTAAAAAAAAACTAACGGCAACATTTATTCATTTTACCCTTGCCACCTATAAAGCCATTCAAACAGCATCTTTGGAGTCCTGTTCGTGTTCCGCCCATGCTCAGTCCAGTTGCTCTCGTACCCCCGGGCTGTAGCGCCACCGCAGTGACAGTGCTGACCAGCAAAGGCACCACGAACTTCGCCTACGCCACTCCTCAGAGTGTGGTGATCCGGACGGAAAAGAAGCCCGCTGCAGAGAAGGGCAACAGTATTCCGCCAGCCTACCCAATCAGCGGCGTCTACGGCGCTGACGCCGGCGACGTGATTGCGTTCGACTACAACGAGACCTTCGTCGCCGCGCTGGTGGTGCAGCGGAACCAGCAGTGCACGAACTGGCTGGGCGGCAGTGCCGGCACGCTGCGCCAGCTGCTCATGTGGAATCTCGCCGATGGAGAGGAGCTCCAGAAGGTACCGGCCACCATGCCGTCTCGCTTCCAGACGGAGGGCCAGCCCCTCTCCCTGTGTGTGGCGGGAAAGCACCACCTTCTGGTCGGTACAGCGGCGGGGCGGATCATCTCCTTGAACACCAGTCACGAGAGCAACGAGCCCAGAGCCGTGGCGCTCCCGCTGCCCGCCGGTGCGCCGGCCAACCTGCCCTCGCAAAGCCGCGTCGTCGCAGTGGCCGCGTCCAAAGTCCGCCCAGAGCTGGTCGCCTGCGGTACCACGGACGGTGTCCTCGGCCTGTTTGTCCTCAGCGCCTCCACCGGCCTGCGTCTGACGGCCTCGGTCCAACCCTTTCCCTCGCCCTCCGCCACTGTCCCTGGCGCCACCGGCCTCCCCGTCTCCGCACTCGCCTACAGCCCCTTCAACGATAACTACCTCGCCATCGGCTCCACCGAAGGTGCCGTTTCCATCTTCAGCGTGGATGCGAACGCGCTGATCATGTCCTTCACGTACACCGCCAAGGACGTCAGCGGTCTCGCCTGGGCCCCGTGGGAGCAAGGGGCGCTCTTTGTAAGCAGCAGGGCACATGGCTACGTGATGAAGTACAACGCCAACAGCAAGACGGAGGTGGAGCGCATCTGTCCCGGCACCTCTCTCCCGAAGCCACCGCCGAACGGCACTGATGCGACCACACCGGCTGCCCCGCTGGGCAAACTCGGCCTCAGCAAGGTCGCCGGGGAGGAGACGTCGAAGCTCTGCGGCATTCGGGCAATCGGCTGTGTCGAGGGCCAGGCCCTCGCCATGGCGCTCTGCGACGGTGGTGTGGAGGTGTACCACATGCCACGCCAGCAAACGGCCCTCCGCACCGCACCGCAGCACACGCACGCCGCGCTCTGCGCCGCTACCGCCAAGCACGACAGTCAGCTCTACGCGACCGGTGGGGCGGATGGTCGTCTGCTCATCTGGTCCACTGCGCTGCCGCATCAGCCGTTGCATGTCGTGAATGTCAGCGGTGTGGAGGGTGGCCTCAGCATCACCGCGGTGCAGTGGTCGGCGAATGGGAAACACGTCTACGCTGGTCTGCACAACGGTGAGATTGTCAGCTTCACGCTCAGCACGCAAACGGTGGCGTGGAAGGTGGTGGCCTTCGCCGGCACCCCGGTGACCTGCCTGTGCTACGCGGCGGACGCCAGCGTGTTGCTGGGCGGGGGGAAAGACGGTGTCGTCGTGATCGCGAAGGACGGGAAGATCAACCGTCGCATCCGAACGCTTTCGGCGGTGTGCGCGATGGACTTGGAGCCGTCTCGCGGGAAGGCGCTTCTCGTCGGAGGGAAGGATCACCACGTCTATGTGTACCAGCTCCAAACCGACACTGCCGTTGCCGGCGCCGCCCCAGATGCCCCGCTGCTCACGCTGGCGGGCCACACCGCCCCCGTCACCAGCCTGGCGTTCAACCGCATCAACCACACCTACTTCGCCTCCGCCAGTGAGGACGGCTCGTGCCGTGTGTGGGACCTCAGCGGGAACGAGGGCCAGAACATCTCCACCCATGCACGCGTCATCGGCGCAGCCGCTGGTGCGGTGCGCGGTGTGGCGTGGTGCGGCAGTCTTGCCCCGTACCTCCTCCTCACCGCCGGCGATGATGCCTGCGTTCGGCTGTGGGACTGCCGCTCCGCCGATGGGGGTCTCCTGCTCGCTCACATGCGCACCGGCCACGCCCCCGTGATGGCGCTGCTCTCCCACCCGGATCGCCCCCTCCTCGTCACCTCTGTCGCTCGGGACGGCACCACCACCCACTGGACCCTCGACGCGCTGCGCCAGGCCGCGCTGGATGCCGCGCTCGGCATGCTGGAGCAGCGCCTCGCTGCGAACCCCGACGCCACCCTGCTCATGCGTGAGGCCAGCGTCTGCCCTGCCGCCCCGACCGCCTCCGGCCTCACGACCAGTGCGGCGGTGCAAGCGATGGAGAACGAACTCCGCGGGTGTGGGAAGCCGATGGAGCGCTTGGAGAAGATCACCACGTTCTTCGACTCCGGTGTGATCGGCCTCACCGACCTGCGACGCCAATGCGCGCTGAGCGTCAACCCCGCGGCTATGGCGCTGAACCTTGCCGAGGCCCTGCGACAGTCCATCATGTTCCCTGGTGCCCAGCTCGTGGATGCGTACCGGGCGCAGGCAAAGCACCTTCTCGAGAAAGCCCGCGGCAAGACGGTCACCAACGCGGGTCCAGCGTACAAGAAAGCACGCCTCATTGAAGCCGCGGAGAAGCTGTACCAGTGCGGGTTGCTGGAGGACGCGATCAACGTGTACGGGGAGGCAGGGGAGTGGGAGACCGCCCTCGCCATCGCCCCGGTGATCAGCCGCGACTTCTGGTCCGCCATGTGTGTGAAGGCGGCCACCGCGATGGAGGTGGAGGGCCGTGTGGACCGCGCCGCCACGTATTTGATCGCCTGCGGGGACAGCCAGCGAGCGGCGCAGCTGTACGCCCGCGCCGCTGTCCCGCAGCTCGACTCCGCGCTGGTCGTCGCCAAGACGTGCCCACAGAAGACAGGGGCGGGCGGTGGTCCTGCCCCGGAGGCTACCATTGACAGCAACGGCGCGAGCCCCGTGGCGCAGGCCCTCACGGAGGAGCGGCTGAACCAGCTGCAGCAGCTTCAAGCCCCTGCGATCCAGGCAGCGCTACTCCTGTTAGAGACCAAGAATGATGAGGCGGTGAAGGTGCTCGCGATGGCCGGTGAAGTCCTCCTCGCACACCTCCTCGTGCACACCGTGCCGCTGCAGCAGCAGGAGAGCATTGACTTGGCGTACCGCATGGACCTCAAGCACTCGTGTGCGGCGCAGCAGTGGGATGCGGCTATCTTCTGCGCGACCACCATGACGCACAAGCACGACGGTTTCGGAAGCATCATCGCCGCGTACCAAGACAGCATCCCTGCCAGTGAGGCGGCTGCGGCGACGGAGAAGCTCCGTGCCTTTTACGAGCGGGTGAAGCAGGAGTGCACCCGCCTCCAAGTGCCGCTGGACCACACCGTGATTCAGCAGCAGCACGCGGCAGATGGTTTGGCTTCACAGAATCAGTTGGCCGCGATGATCATTAACTCGGATGCGAGCACCGGGCCACACACCTCCGTCCCCCTCATTCAGAGCTTCACTGGCTTCCTCGAAAGCCTTCTCGGCGTCGCACTGCAGGATGTGGACGGCGCGAACAGTGGCTTCTACCTGAAGCAGGCGTACAACATTTGTGGCTACGTGGCCTTCCCGAAGCTCCCAGCCGGCACCCCAATGCCCACCGAGTACCGCACCTTCCTCGCCATGAGCTTTCTGCTCTCCACCCTGATGTGTGTCAAAGTGTACCGCCTCCCCAAGGTGCTCAACTACGCCTTCACAAAGGCGAACGAGCTCGGCCAGGGGCTCCCTAACGTGGAGGCTTTGATCAGCCGTGTGCACGGGTGTCTGAGCAGCTACGCGCCGACTTCGGTAGACGTGAACACGAGCACGAGCGGGGCTGGCATTCTCCTGTTCGACAGCGCCAAGAAGGGTGCCCGGCTGACGTCGCTGCTGACGGCGGAAGGGATCAGCGGACCAGCCGTGCCGCTGCGCCGTCCGGACCACACCACAGCCATCCTCAGTCGTGAGGAGGCGCTCAGTTGGGCGTTGATTAGCCACTTCTCCCCGCTAGCAGATGGAAGTCGTTTCTACGCTGTCTAAAAGGGGGCACAACGATCGAAGCGAAATACGGAAGATCTCCCGCAAAGCAACGATATCACGGAGAGAAGCGTGGGATGAGGTGGCGGGGTGAAGAAGGGGAAGAGAGTGAGGAACTTTCTTCTCAGCAGCTCCGAGAACAACAATAAACTGTCTATAATAATTTTAAAAAAATAATAAGTGGAACAGAAAGAAAGAAAAGATACCTTGAAAAGAAGCCAGTGCATCACCAGACGAGACCTGAAGACTACCGCGGAGGATATTTGTGTGGACAAAGATGCTTCAAGTCTCTCTTCCTCTCTTCTTACTTTAGAAGAGTCGTGTGTGAAACTGAAGTGCGGTGGTCCCCCGGACGCCTTACTTTGTTATATATATATATATATATCGAAGGAAAAAATAGGCGAAAACGAAGTATCGATTGGGCAGAGGAGATAAAATTTAAAGAAAGAATTGAGAGAGAGAGAGAGAAAGGCCGAATATCATCTTCTATTCTCGGTAAAATAGCTTTTCTAGCCTCCGGTGCTCTCACTAGGTCTTCAACTCCTCATATTTTTTGTGTAGTCTGCAAAAGCGATATTTTAGATAATGCGACAATTCGTGCGCTGTTGCAGTCTTTCTTGTTTTGTTTTGTTTTACTTTTCCTGTATATTGGAAGTCTTATCTCCGGCTATTTTGTTAGCGTTTCCCTTTTCACTGAACCACCTGGAGTACGGTTAGGATTCCTGTAGTTAAAAAGACCAAGTGGTGACAGTAACTTTTTATTAACGTACTTATTCATTTATTTTCATTATTATGATGATCTTGTTATCCACAGTACTGTACATGGAACATCACAATTTTGAGACAAGACGGTAGAAGTATTCCCCAAGAGGGTCTGCACTCTGCACTCTGCTCCTTCGCTTGTTCACAAGCACGAAGGAGAGGTCATTCTTCTCTTTTATGGATGTATTTGCTGTTTATTGATCCAAGCGGCGACTCTTCACCTACACGAAACCTTTGTTGTACGCTGCTTTTACTGTAACCGTGGCGGCGCCATTCTATCATTGAGGTTATTACGGGTTTCTGTTATGGTTTCCCCCTCCAGTGTTCGTCTTCTTCATTGTTTTGCTGTGTATTTGTGAATCTTCCCTTTTGATGCAGAAAAAAGAAAAGAAACGCACGACAAGCGGCGTGGCGAGGAGTTCTTACCCTCCATATCGATCCGACAGATACCGAATAAGACAAGGAAAATAAATATTAAAAAAAAGCTCTTCATTGCTCTCATTCGGTTACAATCCATGATCTCTATTAATATAATATATATTAGGCATTATCTGTATTGATGTATTGTTGGTTTTCATAGAAGTTCGTTAAACCATGATTCTAGGTTTTCGCGCTGAACAACTATAGAGTAAGTTCATTGCCGAAGCGATGTTCAAAAATAGCTATATTCTCACAAAAAAAAAAATGAACGAAAGATACATTCATGAAAACGAGAAGCTAAAAAAGTTAAACTCCTTCACAAGCTTTAATTGAAATTTCTATTGTGCATATAATAATAGTAGCAATACTAGGAAAACGAAAAGAAGGAAAGAAACATTCATATGTGCTCAGAAGCTCAATTATCGTATTTTTTTTTCGTTTTTTAATTACCATGTTACGCTGTGTATATATTGTCATGTACGTTTTGTCACTGTATACTTGTAGGAAGTTAGTGCTTTCTCTCTCTCTACTTGATCTTGTAGTTTTCCGCACTATTATTATTATTCTTATTTCTTATTTGATTCTAAAGATAAGGAGGATTTGTCATTTTTATTATTGTTGTGATTCATCAGTGCAAAGGTAGGATTGAAAACGAAACCCTTCGTATGAGTTAGTTGTTTTTTGTGTGTGTATCTGCAATAATCTGTAATAATAGGAGTAATAATGATTAGTGAGCCTTGTGAAGACTGGCCACTTTCTACCATACGTGTTATTGAAGTTGAATTGAAAATATTTTAGAAAATATTTATTAATATTGTGCCTGTGTTTGTCTTATGAGTTAACTTTTTCGCCTTCGTGGAGTTCATTCATAAATATTATTTTTTTCTGTTTCTTCACTCTTTTTCTCTTAGGAATTTTAAAGTTATAGAAAACCTTTCACACTTCAATTCAATTGAACGTACTGCGGAGCCGTATTGTGATTCGTCTCCGTTTGCAGCTTTCATTCAAAAAGAAAAAAAAAACGTTGGACCTGAGTGTGTGTCAAGGAAGAAAGGAGAGCTCGCACATCAGTGATCTCGCTTTATCGCACATCATTGAAAAATAAATAATTAATAATTAAAAAGAAAACAATTTCCGTACCTTTTTTTTTTTTTTAAGAGGGAAACATTTGCATTCCATACAGAAAGAAGTCCTCTTAATTCAAACATATGTTCCGCCTCAAGGCCAGCAAACCCAGCGCCCCGCCATCGTACCACTCTACGCCTGCGGACGGTAGTCCGCCGTACCACACGGGCCCCCCTCTCTCAGAAGATGGTCATGGCGAGTTTAGTTATGGCCACCCACCCCCCGCTGCCGCTCCCCTCTACCACACTTCCATGCTCACGATGAGCACCAACAGCGAGCGGGCGCCGGCGGCGGAATTCTCGCCGGAATACACGGCGGAGGGACACGGCGAAGGACGTGACGAGCGGCACAGCGAAGGGGCGGAGCGGGTCGTGGCGCCGCCTCCCGACAAGGCGACCCCGAAAGAGGTCCTCGCGTGGTGCCGCGAATGGATAACGGCGCTGAACATCACGCCGCCGAAGAATTGGCGCCGCATTCGGTTCGATCTCCCCGACTCTGTCCCGGAACTGCACTTGGACCCGCCGACACCGGAGGAAATCGTAACGCCCCATCGGCCCTCCGCGTGCATCATCCTCAGCCTAGAAGACCGAGAGCAGGAGAAGCCGGTGAAGGAGTACACCTACGACATGATCGAGTACCTCCTCAACCTTATGGAGTACCACGAAAGCACCGCCACCATCACACAACTGAAAATAGTGAAAAAGGGAACCCAGAAGCTGCAGCAGCTCGTGGTGACATTCGGCAAGGATGTGGGGATGGCCACCAAGGTGCTCGAGTCCTTGCGAGAGTTCGGCTTTTTAGTCGGCTACGGCAAGCCCTGCCCTCCTCTCGAGGTGGAGAACCCCAAGGCCACCTTTCAAGTGATGGATTTCTTGCAAACCATGCACGCATCTACAGCGACAGCAGAGGAAAGGGAAGCCGATGAGGATCCCCCTCCTCCGACAAGCCGTAGTAGTTCAGGGATCACCGCGGAGGACTTGCACTTTCTCTTCGCTCCATACCGTCCCACCAAGACAGTGGATGTGAACGTGATCGCCGGCTACGAACCCGGGGTCTTCTACGCCCCCGTGAAGCGCCCCGAAACCGTTCTGTCCTTCTTCTTTAACACCCAATGCTCCTTCTTGATTCAAAGCACGCTCTTTAAGCGTTTCGGTGCGCTGGTGGTGATCGCGTCCTGCCCTCACGATTACCTCGTCAAAGGGGTCCCGTATCACATTCAGAAGAAGCAGCGCCAAGAAATGGAGCAGCAGCGGCGGCTGGAGGAGCTGCAGCGTCGCGGTGGTGTCGCTCCGAGCGGTACGCCGGCGCCCAGTGCACTACGCGCCACCCACGCGGACGGCGCCCTCCACGCCGCACAGGCCGAGCAGGCCATCCTGGAGAGCGACAGCGAGGAAGACGAACTCTTCGCCTCGGTGAGCCACACGCGTGGCGGCAGGGTCCCCCAATGGGCCCAAGAGGTTGGGCGGTCCGTTGACATCTTTGCGTCGGTGCTGAAGACTCCCGCCGCTCGGTCCGGTAACGCGTTGTCGCCTCATAACCCGGATGAGCTGCTGCACCTTGCCTTGGCGGAGGAGGACGACGACGACGACGATGAAAACGACGACAATGATGACAATGAGGAGCGCGAGGTGGTGGTGGCGCAGGACGACCGGACCGCGACGCCGCTGTCTAGCCGGCTCAGCCAGGGCCCCGTGCCGCGCAGGACGCCCCCACCCCCGCCACCGTTTAGCGAAGGGGCGGGTGGGCTGCCCCCACCGCCGCAGTACACCGCTGTCGTCACCGGTCCGCCCCCGCCCTCCTTGTGGAGTACCGGGCGGCCGATGCTGATGGAGAGCAGCGGCGGACCGAACGCGTGGATGGCGCCGCCGCCCCCTGCCATTCCCGCCGAGCTGCGCCAGAAGGCGTTGAAGAGTGTGTTGGTGGAAGAGGAGGACGATGACGAGGCGGAGGGCGAAGGGGACAGCCGTAGCCGGGCAGCCGAGAAACCCCACACCAAGTCTCACCGCGGCCGAGCCGGGGGACATGCAACGGAAGAGCCTCCCCACGCGCCACCTCCTCCACGCTCACCTCCGCACGCCAGCAGCCCCCCCCCACCGCACCGGGGCAGTAGTAGTGGAGCGGGGGGTCCCCACGGTAGTCTGTTTGGCCCGGCGAGTGGGGGTATTTCACCTCGGATGGGAGGGGTCCTCTCCTCCTCCTCCATCTACACGAGTGGCTACGTGGAGGGAAATGCGGATGGGCTCTGGGGGGCTAACCCTGCTTCAGCAGCACCCCTCGGCGGAGGCAGTATTCTCGGTGCAGCCCCGCCCTCACCTCTGAACGCTGCGGTGGGAGGTGGAGGGGGCAGTGTGCTCGGGGCGGGGGGCGGTCTGCTGCCCACCTCCAGTACCAGTGTTCTTCCAGGGGGCGGTTACACCATGCTGTCCGCCACCACCGCTGCGTCGCCACCACAGCAGGAGCAGTTTTCCGCCCACTGCACTGCTCCGCCACCTGCGAATGCCCTGACGGGGGAGGAGGCCGAGGCGCTGGTGAAGGAGCTGACGGAGGCACTCGCAGAAGTGTTTCAGCAGCACCCCTCCGGCGTGTGGGAAAGTCGGTCCACCGCGTGGAAGGGCTTAGCGGAGAGCGTGATGACCACGTCGGGATCGGGGATCCGTCGAAAGATTCCGTCGGACGCGTCGTGCTGGCTGCAGTCCGTGGAAACGACTGCCTTTGTGCCCCCGCTAGACGACGCCTCCTCGGCCGTGGCAACGGGAATGAGACGGTTCCTATCGCAATGCGACGAGCAGTGCGCGGCTATTCAAAGCCTGCTGCTGCTTCACGTGTCCGAAGACGAGGAGCAGGAGGAGACCGAGCAGGAGCGCCTCAAGGCGGCACGCCAGCAGCTCGTCGAGCTCCTGATGATGGCCCCAGAGACCCCAGACTTGGACTGGAAGGTCATTCCTGCCGCCGGCTCGGTCGTCGAAAACGAAGAGGAGAACGCCTCGAAGGCTAAGGATGCTCTACTCCCGGCTGTACTCCCGTATCTTCTCCTCCAGCCACACATGCAGATCTCGAGCAGTGGTGGCGATCCTCTCTCCTGCCAGTTCGGTACGACGATTCTGCTGCAGTGGGTGCGGTCTTTGCTCAGTGAGGTGCCTCGTCATCGGCTCGAGCTCCCAGCGGCAGATCGAGCGAGGGAGACAGCAGCCGTTGCTGCCTTGCTGACTCGTTTTCTCCCGCCACGTTTGTTTCGACTCCCCTCCGTCGAGCTCATCGACGTCTGTGCGGCGTCCTTCAAGGCCTTCCAGGAGCTGCAGAGCCCGAACCAGCAGGCCGCGACGTCCTCTTCCATCCCCCCCACAGAGAGTGTGGCAACGGCTGTTGTTTTTTCGAATGCGCCGCACCCTATGGTGACGCATCTGCTGGCGCACTGGCCCACGCTGCTGGAGTGGCTGCAGGAATTCGTGAAGGAAATGACACACCAGGAGGAGGACTCCAGGACGTTACGATGGTCCTCCACGGTGTGCAACGCCCTCGATCGCCTCTTGGCGGCCATCTCACCGGAAGATCGTCAGGCCTGTCGCCTCTACTCCCTCGAACAGAAGCTCTTTGATGTCTTCTTTCATCCCCCCGCGCCGGCTGCAGGGAGCGAGGAGGAGAGCGAGGCCAAGGAAAACGAAAAAGACCTGACGAAGCACACCAGTCGCCAACCTATCTCCCCCTGGTGTATGTCCCCCGCCCTCGCCACACGGCTGTGGGATCCCAAGTTCACCCTTCCTCTCTCTGTACTGCGCTTGTACCTCAACGCCGATGTCCTGGAGGGGATGCCGCTGGCACTGGCACTGCTCAGCACCCCCTCCGATTCGTCCTCCTCTAATCCTGCGCCGCAAGGGGTCACTCGGGATCACTTTCGATTCTTTCTAGCGGCGCTCTCCAAGAGCTACGTCAGTCCTGTGCTGAGCCGCGAGACGGCCATCTTCTCGGGCGTGTTCCTCCGAGCACTGGAGGTGCAGGTCAACCGCTTCAAGGCGGAGACCAGTCAGAGAAACCACACCGGCGCGGAGAGTCCTCACGCCGCCGTGCTCAACACCGCTGACTCGATGGTGGTAGGGGAAGCAGAGGAGCGCTTCTTTCTCGACGCGGCCATACGAGCCCTGCCACCGAGCAATGCGTTGCCTATCTACTTAGCCATGCGACAGTCGTATTTTGAATTAGAGGTCTCGAGACGATTGTGCGGCTGCTGGGGACTTCTGCCGAGTGCGAGTGAAGAGCCCTCGCACACGAGTCCCATCTCGACGGCAGAGGAAAAGACGAAAGTCGTCCCACCAGCGAGCAGCGCCGACAGCAAGGAAGCCGCCACGGTACCGAAGGTGGTGTTTCGTCAAGCCCAGCTGGAGGAGCGACTTCCAGTCGTCCAGGCGTTACTCAACGCTCGCAAAGTCCCTACCATCGCTGCGGTGCAGCAGGCGCTCTTTCCTCCACCGCCCAGTGTCAGTACAGCGCTCGTGGCCGCTGGCACACTGCCCAAGTGGGACCCTGCGTGGACGGAGATCATGTCAAAGTACCCCAAGGTCGGATTTCCATTTGCGAAGCCCTTGCCGCCCAACTACACAGCGGAACTGAGTCGCAGTTATGGTTTCTACTACTACAAGCCGAAGGCAGTGAGCAAGGTGCACGCCTCCCCGACCTACAAGCATCCAGCCACCGGAGAGGAGTACATGGCCACGCCGCAAGCCTTCCTCCGCGAGCCCTCGGTCACTACCACTCTGAAGGATTTGGTGCAGTACGCGTGTACGCACTTCGCGGACCACAGTGCCTCCCACAAGAGTCACCCCCCTAATGCCACTGCGGTGAATATACCGATGAAGGAGGCGGAGGCCTGGTTCCACGATCAGCGTATTCGGCACCCCCTTCTCGATGCCGCGGTCCTGTCCAAGTTTAAGATTACATATAAGCTCCGCAGCAGCAGCAGCACCACCGGCAAACGAGACGAGTACAAGTCCAGCAAGTCCTCCATTGATCCTGAAAGCACCAGCAAGAGCGGAGGTTCGAGCGCTACCCTTCCCCCCCTTAACGCTCGGGATATCGCGCCGTACAGCAACAACAACAACAGCTCGACGAGCGCGGCACCCTGGCGACGTGGGGAAGCCATTGCAGAGGCGGTGCTGGTACGGCTGCTGAAAGTGACGGAGTCATACCCCGAGTCCGCTGTGGAAATGCCATTTCCCAATCCACCGCGCGGCTGGACGATACATCCGTCCACCATCAATGGGTTGTACATGTTTCGTAATGCAGCGAACACGCTCTCTGCACAGTCCGCCAGAATCGGCAGTGGCTTTCACACGCACCCCACCACACGGAAGGTGTACCGCGTCACCCCACAGGCCCTGGCCAAGAACCGGCGAGTCAACCCGGCTAAACTCCACGAAGTCGCCTTGCAAGTCCAGCAAGAAAGTTCTGCGTCGTCTGCGCACGTGTTGGACACGGCCGCGGAGGAGCGCTGGTGGAAGGATCAACGATTTCGGCACCCTGCGTTAGACCGCGCGCTTATTCGACTCCTTAAAGTCGACTACGAGTACGGCGAGGAGCTCCAGCAGCGGTACAGCAGCAAGTACAAACGACCCAGAGAAGGGGACTCGTCGAAGGATGCAGCGGACCGGGCCAGCTCTCACAGCAGCGACAGTAGCAGTGACGAGAGTGAACACAGCGAGGAGGACAGTCGATCACGACGTTTTCGCGACCACACCGATCGGGGGCGCCGTCGACGTTTCTCCCGTCGCCACAGCCGGGAGGGCACGGATCGAGTCGCAGAGCCACCGAGCGGGGACGCGCACCACCGCAACCGGCGTGGGAGCGACAACGTCGCGGGACGCCGAGCAGGGGGCGGCAGCTCGCACCACCACGCGGACGACGGTGAGGGCCGTCGCGGCAGTGGTGGTGCGGACGGAAGGGGCTTCGGTGCTCGACGTGGGAGAGGCGGCCACTACAGGCGATAAATCCGATCCAGAGCCAGAGGCAGTTAGGAAGAGGGAGATGGCAAGAAATTCAAAAGGGGTGGGCTTTCACTCAATAAACCATATATAATCCTTGAACTCTGGAGGGATATGTCCAGAAGAATTAATATTTTATTGGTGTGGTAAAGGGGGTAAAATATAAGAAGCCATATCTTGTAACGGCACCGTTAAACTTCAAATGATACCAAGAATCATAATCATAGGCAACACATGGCTTCGACAGAGTGTATTCAGTCGACTACTGCAGTTTGTTATATCATTGAGGGTCCAATATATATATATATTCCTTGTCATTGAACGGTACTATTTTTCTTTTTTTTTGTATCATTGTTATTTTTAGAAATTTTTTGTGGTTCTCCGCAGCTAACACCGTCTCTGGAACTGTAGCATCTTTTAGAAGACACTCTGGTCTAAAAGGAAAAGGAGTTCAAAAACATAAAACGTCATTCCCACTCTGGTTAGTAAAAGGAAAAGACCCCAAACCGTGGGCTACGATCTCCATCTCAAGAAGCCCGGCAGTCAAGTTCTAAAAAAAATAATAATAATAATATTGGTTTGTAACATCATTTAGTACAGCGTAACTGCAATAGGTAGGAATAGCTCACATCGTATTGCAGACAAGCACCAGTTCTTTTCCACCTCGCTTTGAAAAGTGGTATCCAATATTTAATAATTATGTCAACCCGGGCCCCTGCCCTTCGCTGGGTGCGGTACGCGGATGTGCACTACGCGGCTTTAGAGGTGCCCCCAGCGGAGGTGCCGTCTGGGTTAGAAGTGCCAGACGGTCACAAGTTTGTCTTCTTTCTCGACGGAGAGAGCGGCGCTGCGGTCCCCGACAGTGACGTGCTCCCCTACGACCCCACCGACACGCTGAAGCGCCAACACCCCGAAGCACAGGCTGGCGCGGACATTGCCGACCAAATGTTGCAGCAGCACCACGCAGCGACGCAGGGTCAAGAGGAGGCGACCCTCGGGGACCTCCTCGCCCTCAACGATACAGAACCAAAGAGTCGAAACAAGAAGAGCAGTAAGACGAGTCAGGCCCGCCACGAGGACGACAACGACGCGCAACGGCGCGACGAAGCCGAGAACCGCAGACGACGTCGGCGACGTGACGAGGAGGAGGAGGCCGACGAAGCAGAGCTCGATAATCTCTTGGAACTCGGCAGGGGTACCGCCCGCCGCGCAAAAAAACCACTGCTCGAATCTGACGACGACGACGACGACGATGTCCGCAACAGCAGCGAGAGCGCCACGGAGGAGAGTCGCAGTGAGGAGGAGGACCACTGGGCACAGCTGGAGGCTGACACGGGCATGCAGCATGTCCCGCGACGGGGTCGCACCACGCGTGATGTGGAGGACAGCGACCCGTACCTCCAGCGCGGCACTGCTCACCCGTCTCCCTTCTCGTACGCGGCGGCGAGCGGTGGGCTCTCACGCCGCCAGCAGTCCCTCGTCGGGCCACACCTGAACCGCATCCACCATCGAATGGAGGAGCTGCGCCGCCAAGCGTTGCACCAGGACCAAGTGGTGAGCCTGCCCGAGTACCAGGTGGTCGAGGCGGTGGAGAAGCGGCTGATGGACGTGGAGTGCAAGGTGAACTTTCTCACTCGCACGCTGGAAAATGCGGATGGAAGTGAGAGACGGGAAATAGAGAAGGCCATCCAGTCCCTTCGTCAGCACGT
The DNA here is from genome assembly GCA_030849815.1 of Vickermania spadyakhi. NCBI lineage: Eukaryota > Euglenozoa > Kinetoplastea > Trypanosomatida > Trypanosomatidae > Vickermania > Vickermania spadyakhi. Next base: position 3,628 of record JASAOA010001658.1, on the reverse strand, counting down.
CGATATCGACGGTTGGATTCAGGACATGGTGGAGCTCGTGCCCTCACCACAACTTCGCGCCGAGGTGGTCCGCCTTCGGAATCAGAGGGACTCGGAGCCCACCTCCCACGTCTTCGTCGACCCGCTGATCGCTCACGCGTACCACCACGCTGTTAGCGCCACCCCCATCGCCGCCTCGCAGGAGACGGTGCTCTTCTATGTGGACCAGCGGAAGCGGCTGGAGCAGAGCTCTGGACAGTACTTCTCCGACTTCCGTCTCCGTATGGGGAGGAAAGGCTTGTACCGTCCGAGCAACGAAATCCGTGTGCTGGACCGCTGGACCCGCAGCAAAACCCTCCTCGCCGTAGCGCCGGTGCAGGAGGCGCAGCTCACCAAGCCAGGCGGCTTCTTCAACGCCAAGTACTCCTCCTTCAAGACACGGATGGAGGAGTACGCACTCAAGCAGCTCCGTGCGCGGAGGTTCCGTTCGGGTGGCGGTGGCTCGCATGGCGGAAGCAGTCGTGGGTTGGGGGACGAGGACGACGACAGCCGCGACATCATGGCGCGTTACCGCCGTCAACTCGGGGCGACAGGGGAAGAGGGGAACGCAGCGGTGTTGTACACGCCCTTTCACGATCAGCCGTGGGGCTCGAGCGCGGCGGGAGGTGGTGGTCTGTTTCAAGGCGTGGGCGACGCGATGCAGTACGTCGGGGTGGACCCCACCGCCGCGGTCTCTGGTGATCCTGGTACGGCGGCGAATGTGATGGCGAGCGTCCTGTTAGCCGGGGAGGGCGGTGCCTCCATCATGGCGCAGCTCAGTGGCGGCGCTCCGGGTGGGGTGGAGGGTTTCGCCGAGGGCGTGGGCCACCTGCCCCCGGTCGAGTTCCCCGTGTCCAACGCCGAAGAGCTGCTGCAGGTGGATGAAGACACTCTTCGGCGTCAGAAGGAGGAAGCGGCTCTGAAGAGTACTCTGTACTCCGCCACCGTCGGTTTGCTCTCGCAGGACTCGCTGCTGTGCAACTCGGATGGCGAGGACAGCCAGCTGCATTCCTCCAGTACTGGGAGGCATCCCGAGAGAGAGGGGCGTCGCGGGGGAGGGAGGCCCCACAGCAAGCCAGCGGACTGGCGGTCAGGGGCGAAGCGAGCGATCCTCGAGCAACTCACGCTGTACTTGAAGGGTTTGAAGGGGAAGCCGAAGGTTCTGCCGGATGAGATGGTGTTTCAGCGCATCGCCAAATCGCTGCTGAAGCGCGTGACAGTGGCCGAGTCAGAGAACTTGAAGGTCAACTTGACCTTGGAGGTGCATAACAAGAGCACCACCTTCACCAAGGAAATGGAGCTTCGCTTGAAGAAATCCGTCGACTCGTACATCACTCGGCACTACTTGAACGGGGCGCCGAAGAAGGTGGAAGTCCAGCGTCCCGCTCCCACACAGGCACTGCCAGCCACCGCACTCCATGGCGAGGATCAGCCCGTGTATCAGTAAACACCCTACTCCCCTCCTAGAGTGCTAACATCATTTAGTGGAGCACAGAGCTCACCGAAAGAGAGAAAGAGAGTCTCGGTGAACACAGATACCACACACGTGAACAGGTAACAGCAAAGCCACACGAAAGACTACAACTGTTAACTCCAGCCATCCTTTAACAACGGGCTGTAGTTGTTGTTCTTGTTGTTCGCTTGTTTTTCCCGCTCACAAAGGCACCCCTGAATTATAAAGATCAGCGTTAGTGTTCACTGCCATCCTGTCAACGATCCGACCCGTGCAATGGAAGAGGTGAGGGGGGCTCCTCTCCTCGCCACAGACGCGGCAACGAATTGTTTAGATGTTTCGCCCCTCGCGTTCTATCGATGAGGCGTGGGTGTTGTGCTTCACCCTCATCTAGAAAACGGCTCTGTTGTTTATTTGATATTTTCTTTTTCACTTTCAGTACAGTAAAAACTTTAAAGGCCAAACACTTTATGCAAGTATAAGGTCCGCAGGTAATTAAACAGTGGTGAAATCTGCACAAATGAACAGGAGAGAGATACAGAGAGGGACAAAAAAATAAATAATGGAAACCGTCGTACAGCTTAAGAACCATTGAGTGACGTATTTTACCTTTTTGTAGGTGTTGTCGCACTCTGTTTCTAAACGAATGTATTTCTTGCTTGAATGACCTGATGCCCCTCAGGAATATCTATCTGTAAATTTTTTATTTCGTATATTTGCATCTGCCTCGTCTTGCTCTACTATTCTCATTCTTCTCCCCTTGGTTGTTTCTTTCGCTACGCGTCTTTTATTGCTTGAAAGAATTGCTGTGGTTGGTCAACATTTAAAAGAGTATTTATTCTTTTCTTTTTCTTTTTTAAACGCCTCTCATTAATCATCGTGATATTTTTGATTCGCAAGCTTATCACTTTGCTCCGTTAGTGATTTCACCAGAGACATCGAAACGATCACAAAGAAGCCATTTCATAAGGGAGACCTTTCAGAATCTTTAAATTGTTTTTTTTTTTAAGTTGGCCTTTGTGTTTTTTACCACCAGCTTTCTCCTAATCCTAAAAGAGACTTTCGTTTAACTCAGAACAAATTTTTATTTTTCTTTATCTATCTATCTATCTATATATAGGGATAGATAGATAGATTTGTTGTTGTTGTTTTCTATTTCAACAAGAAGATGCTTTCCTGTGCAGCCATTCAGAAACTGGAGCGCTACGCTCAGTTCGGTCTCAAGCGGAACAACGTGGATGACTTCGTTCTAACCTCCGTGAAAGACCCCAAGCGGGCCAACATCTTTGGTCTCACGCATCTCACGACGTGGAAGGAGACTCATCACGCCATCCTGGGTCTCGACTCCGACTCCACCGCCGCCGCCCCACCACAGCAACAACAGCAAAGTTTGATCCGCATCACCGATCACTTCATCTACGCCGTGAGCTTTGCCGCTGGGTTTGTTCGGCATCACGTGCACACCGCACTGTTCCCCTTGTTGGTGTCAGACGACTGCAGCGATCCAGACGATCCCCACCGCACCATGTCGCAGTGGGAGGAGCAGCTGCTCTCGCCTCAAGTTGTCCAAAAGCGTCGCGAGCACGCCGCCTTTGAGAAGGTGTTCCTCCCGCGTGAAGGCGGTGTTCCCACTGAGAAGGAAGACGGGACAGCGCTCTCCCCCGACGCGCAGGCCCTTCAGCTCCTGCACTTTTGGCGCGACATTCTGCTCAAGATCGCACAGGACGCGGGGAGGAGCACACCGCACCGCGATGTAGGGGTGGACGGGGAGACGGCTGCACCGCACTCCGCGTTCACATCCCTCCTCCTGGTGCACAGCCCTGCCCTGACGCAGGCAGTGGCACACCTCCTCAAGACCTTATTCGATTTGCTCACCCTGCTCCTATCGGCGGTGATGGTGCTGCAGCCCGCGTCCGCTCTACAAAGTGGAACTGCCGCTTCTGCTGCAGAGTCGCTTGGCTTTCTGCTCTTAATGCGCGATGAAGTGTTGGTCCTCACCGCAGCCGCGACTCGTATCTTCCGCCGCGCCTCCTCTCACGCACCACTGGACAAGGAGCTGCAGCAGCGCAACACCGCAGCGATCGGACTGCGCAGTGTTATCAAATCCTGTGGGGGAAGTCCGCCCTCCGCTACCACGAAGGCATCAGAGGGCGCCAC
>JASAOA010001657.1:0-32950 GCA_030849815.1 Vickermania spadyakhi | reverse complement strand
GATTCATTTATCGATATTTCTATATGCAATTCCCTTTCCAATACTTAATCGGAAAACGCAGTGTACATTACAACTTTCTTGTGGTTCTAAATACGCGTCTATGCCCTTTGAGCTTTATCTATTTCCAAAATTGCACTCTTTTTTTTTCTTATTGGCCGTCTAAAAAACAGCGAGGGTTCTGTTACTAAACTGCTGGTTCCTTGCCCGCCGCATTTTATGTGCGGCCGCGGGTTCGGATTCCTACAAAGCAAGGGCCCCTTTTGTTCAGCCGATGGGGCCGAAATGTGTTTAGTACTGGATACGGAAAAATAAAATTCATTTAAATGAATGCTAAAATTGGTTTTTAATCCCCCCCCCCAAAAAAAAGCACGCTGTTTCATCACTAGTTTTTCTGTTGTTGCTGTTGGTTTTGCCGATAACGGAATATTTTTTGCTGCAGTGTTATTACTCTTCTTCTTTTTTAAAAATATTTTATCGTACTTAAAATTCTTAATTTTAACGAAATAATAAAAAATGCCATCCCATCAACTGTAACGTGGTTTTGCATTTTTTCTTTTTGTGCTCGACGCTTTTTCTTTGTCTGATTTATTGTTTAATTTAGTTGTGTTTTATTCTGTAGAACTTTAATTTATATTTTACAAGATTTTATTATTTTGTTAAAATAATAAATACTAATAATTTATTTATTTTTTCTTTCTAATTTAAACTTCTATATTGATATTTATTTTCGTAGCTTGTACAATAAAATAAAAATAAAATAAAAGTAAATTAATTATGTAAATTACTCTAATACCATTGTTTTTAATGCCGATCCCCACACATTGTTAATTCCTCTTTTTGAAAGTGCATTACGAACGTGTTGTTGTGTGACGTTTCTATTTGCTTAACAAAAATATTATACATATTTGTTAGTTCGATCTTAGTTAAAAAGAAAGTATTGATGTATCATAAATTACGAAGAATTTTTAAGAAAAAAAAAGGAAACATGAGAACATATATTAAGTATGCCCTCTCTATTTTTTATATTTAATGTTATCATTATTATTGTTAACGTATAAGCATAAATTTTATTTGTTTTATCTTTATCGCATTAAAATCAAAATCATTCCAACTTTAACACTTGCTGAGCGTATAGAACGAAAGTAGTCAAAGAATTAAAAATAATTTTACTTTTTTTAAAAAAAATATATATATTTTAAAGAGTGAAAAAAGAAAAAAAAAAAAAGAGATAGTGATAGAATTTGAAATGACGAAAGCATAATATATCTAAAGGTTTTTGATCTCTATTTTTCTTTTATATAAATTAAAGAAAATCGTTGTCATATATGCAGAAATCTAACATCTACAATATTGTGCTTACAACCAAATTCGCTTTTTTTTTGAAGTTTTTTTACCTTTTGTGTTGTTTATCTATTTTTATTCATGCTGTATTATCCCTAATACACAAAAGAATATCATACATAGGAAGTGTATACTTACTTTTATTTTTTAAAAAATATTTTTTTTATTTTTATTTTTTTATTTTTCTTTCCGATATTTATATATATATATATATATATATATGCTGATTTAAGTCTGAGGGGGCTAATATTTATTTGTTGTTTATTTTTTATGCAAAGGTTTACAACGATATAATTTTTTTTTCCGCTACATTGTATATTATACATTTGTACCAATTGCAATGTGTCCTTCACAAATTTTAAATACCAACAGTTGCCAAAGAAAAAAAAATATTTTTAGGGCTAGTAGTGTTCCTAAATAACTGTATACTATTAAAAAAAGATTATATTGAGGCGTTATCTGAAACACAAGCACTCCATAATTTTTATTTATAATTTTTTTTTAATATTAAGATTTTACTGAAATTAGGGTGGTTGGCTGTTGTTGTTCAACTGTTATTTATAATGAAGAGGTTTTCGTTAAATTTAAAAGTGCTCTTTCTTTTTTTGTTTTTTTTTTTTTATTATTATTTTGGTTGTATACAACATAGCGACATACAAAGAAAGAAGAAGAAAACCTAACTGGGAATTGTGAGCAGAGACGATTAATATATAAACTAAATGACCTAAAAGATATTGAGGTATTTAGCTGTGTTTTTCAAAGCAGTGGAAAAATCAACAAATACTTTTTAGCAAGAAAATGAATGATGCAATGCTGTACAGCGAGAGTTTTTTTTCCCAGTATTAATTTCGCTCTATTTTTGCGCTCTATCAGTTGTAAGAATAAATAGTATTAAGAGTAAGCAGTAGCATGAGATAAAAAGAACATTAATAACAATGATGAATCTTTTTGTATTGTTGATACAGTAAAATAAATAAAGAGAAATGTCAATTTAATGACACAAACTTTGCTTTGTGTCACCGTGCTTTACTAATCTTACCTCTGTATTTTACCTTTTCCTTTTATTTATCTTCTTTTATTGCGCTTCATCGCCATCAGTTCTGTTGCTATGCCGCCGAAGGTGGACCCTTTCGAGAGTTTAGTTCAACTTACGGCAGTGGAATCTGCTGTAGAGAACGAATCTCACAGCCAACAGAAGTCTAATTTGACTTTAAAGTTGATAAGAATTCAAAACAAAAAGTTGGAAGATGTGTATACGCTGTTGGACACTCTACAACTACAAAGCGGCTCCGAAGGATTGGAGAAGGTAGCAGAAATTCTTAAGCGAATCGTTGATGCTGTGTCTAACAAAAACTTAGCTGCCTTACCTCAAATTTATCCTATTAAGCTCACAGACGAGAATGGAATCGCTGGAGTCAAAGGGAACGATGCGATTGCTTTCTCAGAATTGGCCGACAAAATTACAAGTATCGACAGTAGCATAAAGACTCCGATGTTAATTCATAAAGGATTACCCTACAAGTCTTTTTTTCCTACCACAACAACAATGTCGTGTATCTCTTTGAATCTTGGGAATATTCCTATGGATCAAGAGGAAGACCTGTACTTAAATTTCGAAGCCCAGTTGAAGGATTCTGCTAAAGAACTTGGTGAAGCAGGGCTGGAACTAGAGTCAAATATAGCGTCTATGGTCAAGTCGTTAATTACTGACCCTTCACTTTCGTCTTTGACTGTTACGAATGGAGTGGCTTCAGATGATTTGGAGAAACTGGTACAGATTTCAGAGGCTCGCCTCTTTCAGTTGCAAAAAGAAGCATTGCAGCTATTTCTCTGGTCGGCTGTGGAACTTTTTAAAGGTCGAGATGGAGCCTATGGAAGACCGTTATTTATTGTAGACCTTGTTCAAAACGCCAAGACTAATCGCGTATCCCTAAGTTTTGAGCCAGCTAAACTAAGTGAACGTCTTCTGTTGTTTTTCCGAACAGAATTATTTACATCTGCAGTCCCGAACTGTACTATTCGCAGTAAGTTAGGGATTACTTCTGGGAAATCGTCCGTACGCTCCATAAAAACAAAGGAAATTTCTTTCTTACTGGACAAAATTTCTGAACTGGTAGTCCAACGAATGAAAGAGGCTGCTAACGAGGAGACAAATCTAAAGGAAGACTATGAAAGACGATTTACCGGATATGAAACAAAGATTAGGCCTTTAATTGACGATTATCATGACGCTAAATACGAATTCGGCCCATTAGAACGACAAACTGGAAATGGAACCATGCTTATTCGCTTATACGAGCTTCAAAAGAAGTGGGAAAATACTCTACTAGTTAAAGTGAGTGGGTATCGAGTGGATTCAGCTTTTGATGCAAACACCAGTGGATGCACCGACAACAGATGGAGCAACTTGCTGGACACGGAATGGAAAGTGCAAGATGAGCTACAGAACTTGTTAGAATCAAGCAGAATTACACGAGGGAAGTCGAAATTTAACACAATTTGCCCAATCAAGAACGCGAAACACATCGTGAATATTCAAAAAGATGAGGAAGTCGTTTGTGTTCGAAGCTACTTAAACACTCAGCTAAAGATTAAGAATCCGCCTAACATTCCCAACCTCCCACCCAAGAAGAAGGTCGATCTGAAGGAGGAGAAGAGTTCTTCTATAGTTTCAGACCCGTTCCTTAAAGAAATTATGAGTGAAACATCAGGAAAAAGCACTGAAAAATATGCTCCAAAGAAGAAGGATTCAATTGCTAAGAAGGAACCAGAAACTCAGCAGGAAAGCAAAGCTGGCGCCACAAAGAACTTACAGAGAGCACTGATGTCGAAGGCAGATTTTATCGTATTCATGAAGAAGAATCCATACCTCAAAGCGGAACCGTGCCCAGGAGTTTATTTGAAGGAGCTCCCGTTTCAAGATAACGCCAGATGGCAGGCGACCATGAAAGTTTTATCACTCAAGAGCAATGATACCGTTGGATCGAGTTTGGATAGAAACATCCAAGGTCAAGTAAAGATTCTCAATGATATCTTAACGGAGCTAGCAGAAGATCTTCGGGATCGCACGGTAGAGGCTGTGAAAGAAATGCCGTTTCTCCCTCCTCGTGTGAGGAGTGTACTTCTTGGAGCACTGCGACTCGTATTAGACGGGGACGAGGAGTTCCAAGATCTCTTTCAGCGGTGGAAGCGGCGTAGCACCATTGCACACTCTTCAGACACTATTTTGCGAGAGATAGTAGAAACCTTACAGGATATGGCCAACGTAGCAGCCTCCGTGTTCAACAATGTGCTGGAAGATCACGAGATGAGTAAGTCTAAAAAAGTTTTCTATGAGTTGTTACACAGAGACGATCGTGAAAAAGGAAGGTCTTCGCTAGAAGTTTTAGGTTCTTCTGCGGGTCCAGCAAGCATCAAGAAGGAGGAACAAAATACTACATTAGCTACGCGGACTCCAGCGACAAAACCCAAGGCTGTGAAAGCTGTACCTGGGATACCAATGGCACCAAAGGCGTCATCCGCAAAGAAGACAGCCAAATCCCAGCCGGATTCCTTACAATCTTCTCTCAACCTTAACCCTAATGGAGTAGTCGACTCTGGAAGTAGCGCGCCAGCGACACCTGCGGTTCCCTCTGCGGCTCCTTCAACACAAGACCGGACTACCCTCGCCCCGAAGCCACCGTCCGCTGGGCAGCGAGGAGGTAATCCCAGTCCACCTCTCCCCTCCAGCGCATCTTCACCTAGTGCTCCTACCTCTACCAAATGTGCTCCGAAGTCTATCGCTAAGCCGTCTAGTGGCTCCAGCTCTGCGAAAAAAGTGGCAAAGTGTCCTACAGCTCCTGTTCCACAATCCACTGTGCACCCACCAACCCCACCCAGTGCACCGAATCCTGTGAAGGCCAATCCCGCTTCAGCACCTGCTGCGCCACCTCCGCGGTCTTCCAAGTCCTCGCTTCCTCCACCGGTCATGAAGAGCAACTTGAAGAATAAAAACATCTCGGTTGCACCGCCAATCAAAGCCTCCACACCATACTCTGTTCCAGCCAAACCTATTGCTAGCGACAAAACACAGCATGGCTCTCCGCCTTCCACTCCGAGCACCCCTGTGGCGGCTACCGCAGCTTTGCCTCCTCCAAAGAGCTATGAACAGGCGCTCAGACTGGCAGAGGAGACGAGGTCTGGGGATGAGGACGAAAACGGACTTTCCGCCGGAAGCGCCACAACGACCAACTCCACTCCCAGCAGCGGAACAGGTCGCCGAGCACCGACTGCCTCACTCCAGTCGGCGCCAACTCGCACATCGCCGAATGAGGGTTTGCCGACTGCTGCCCTCGAGTCCCCTTGTAGGAAACCCACCCTTTCTGGTAGAAGCAGCGCAGAGCTCCTGACGGACGCCGCGCGGCTGTACCCCACCTTCGATGAAGGGAAGGACATGTTTCCATCGTCTAGCCGTGGCAACTCCACTTCGACGTCGTTGGAGCAGCACTCCCTCATAAATCCTTCGGATATTCTTCAAGGGCAGCATAGTGTCTCGGGGCATGGAGAAGGGTATCATCAGTACACCTCCTCCTGCTTGTTTGTGTCAGCACGGTCACCCCATGAACAGCGATTGAATGAGGCTCCTTTAGAAGAAGACAACCTCTCCAAGAGCAGTGTCCCGACGCCTGGCCCCACTCCTCAAAGCACCAGCGACAAGTATCCCATGTTGAACACGCCTGGGTATCAGCAGACGTGTGGGACCCCTCCTCCTCAGCACAGCCATTGCAATGAGAACCTCCCCGAAAGGACTCCAGCGAAGGCGGCGTCCGCAGAGAGAGCCCGAAACTCGGAAACCCTTCGTCTGCAAGAAAAACTGCGTGCGCTGGAGATGGAAGAGCGTGCATGTGGTGGGGGGTCGTACGACCTACCCGATCCCGTGGCCAAGTCGCCGGAAACTGCCCGCACTTCTATCAAGACGAGCACTGCGGTGCTCTCGTCGCAGGCCCGGTTGTCCGATCCACCGCAGTCGCAGCCAGAGAAAGGGACTCCTATGACGCGGCGCTCTTTTCTCCTGTCGCAGCGTGAAAACAAGAGCCTTTCTGCTGCAGGGTCTCACAAAGGTATTTACCAAAACAGCTTTCTGCTTACCAATTCTACAGCGACGCTTCCTCAGGTGGACGGTGGCAGGAGGCAGAATCCCGGAATGGTCCCCACATCCGCCTCCAGAACACCTGGGGCGGCGCGAACCTTCATTTCTGCCGCGGTGTCCCACACGCGCTACGTGCAAGGAGACTCTGCGAAGCCGTCTGTCTACAACGTGTCGAGTAGCCGAGGCGTCGTTCCGGATGCGGAAGTCTCGCGGAGCGTCTTGCTGAATTCGACTCGAAAAGAAACTGCGTTTGAAAAGATGCTGAGAGAGCAACAGGAGGTGAACGAGCGGCTGGGAGTGATGGGCTCCTCGAGAAAGAGCATGGAGCTGAGCCTCAGCAAGCGGCTTTCTCCCACAACAAGAGAGTCGCCGCGAACGAGCTCCACCACCACGACCACTGCTGCTACTCTCAGCAAGCCTACCAGCAGCCCGCAACCCCCTCGCACCGAGCGCAGCAGCCAGGTCTTTGCCAGGAGCACTGCCGCCATGAAGGGTGTGGGCAAACGGCGACCCATAGATTTCAGCTCCTGCCGTTCCCTGAGCGATGCGTACAATCACGCGTGCAGGACTCTGGGAATCCGTCCGAGCTCAGGCTTATTGCGGGTGTTTCCAACGAAGCCGAATGAATTCGTGACAAGGTTGGACCTCTCTATCAATTACATCGGACTCAAAGGACTGGAGCCGATCTACCATGTGCTAGAAGAGAACCAAGGCCACCTCGAATATTTAAGCTTAAGTGGAAACAATCTAGAAAATAAGGATTTAATGGAGTTGCTGGAGGTGCTTTCCGGTCCCGCAGGATCCAGTTTGATGGAGCTCGATCTCTCGTACAACCCCATTACTCAATCGGGAGGGCAGTCCATTATCTCGTTCATTAATGGACACCCTTCGCTGAAGAAAACTCACCTCATTGGCACACTGATTCCGCCGAAGATTCTGGAATGTATTGCACTGCTCATTGAAGGAAGAACATAAAACTCTTCGAAGCTTTTTTTAATTTTAATATACAGTTGTATACATATATTTATAGATATTATATGAGATACATATATAGGTCGGTAGAAAAAAGAAGAGGAGCAGAAGAAGGTCACCACGGTGAAACGTTGAGACGAAAGACACTGTTTTTATATAGTTAATCAAACAGTTTTTTGAACAACACACCGACGCATTGGTGTTGTTCTAGCACTTTTATTTCTCTCAATGTGGCGTGGAACCCTTTCTTTTTGTCTTTTTTTCTTTCCCATAGATTGTTTTAAGTCCTGCATGTACGAGTGGTGCCGTGCCGGCTGCAGGACAAGATTGTTCAAACGATATCTGTCTTCTGTTTATTACTTCACTCTCTGTGATGAGCTTCCCCCCACCCCTCTCTTATGTTCTATTTTTTCTTCTTTGTTTTTTCAATGTTTATTGGATGCTTCCAGTCCTAAAACACTGAAGTGCAAGAAGGAAAAATGACTTCGGGGTTCTCCCAACCTGAATGTTGGGAAGGCTCTCAATTTAATGCAAACAGAAACAATGAGTGTTCTAACAAACCTTTAACTCTACTTTTATGTCAAGGAGCTTTTTGTCTACCTTTACTTTAATATCACTTCACCTTTATCAGAAAAGACAAAAACGCTTCGGTTTGTGTGGCTACTCTGTCTATTTTTAAGGGCTTCTGATTTATTTTATTTTTCTTCATTTTCTTGTTTGTACTTTATTCTATGTATATGTATGCTCTTACTTACTTGTCATATATTCACTCTTAAAGCTGCTCTCTATGTAATATACTGTACTTCCAATTATTTTTCCCCCTTTGATGGGAAAAGATATTTTAACAGAGGAAGTAAAAACAAAAAAAATAAATACGATGAAACATCGTGTTTCGCAGGCTTTATTTTATTATATATGTTTTTCGAATTATTATTGTTTTTTTTTTTTTTTGTGACTAGAGACGTTACCAGCCATATCTGTATATCTACGATGATCCCACTTTCAGTAGTGAGAGAGGAAAAAAAGGACAAAGAAACAGAGCTCCTAACAAATATGTCGAACATGTACGTACTCTGACCTTGAAATGACCAACACCCTTCTTCTTGTACACAAATACTGGCTGTGAGGCTCTTTTTCTTTTTTGTTTATCCTCTTTTTTTCAAACAAAAGTTATCGTCCATATTTTACGCTACAGAAAAATCTATCACACAGCGTGTTAGTAGCAACAACTACCAAAAAAGGCAAAAGAGAGATCGTGAATATTTTTTTCTCCCGTCTCCTCTTTTATCATTGTATTATTATTGATTATTATCCTTGTTGCTCCGCACTAATCTTTTCTCAATGAAATTTATTATCAAGGCTGGAGCAGAACAGCACGACGTAGAGGTTCCAGATACGGCCACCATCGGCGAACTGAAGGAGGCCATTTTTGCCAAGAGTAATGTGGAGCCTCCAAATCAAAAACTTTTGGGGAAACCTAATCTTCAAAGCGCTCCTCATGACGCTCTTTTAATCAGTCTCGGTTTTAAGACGGGAACGGCCGTCAACCGGGTTATGATGATCGGGGCCTCCACGGCAGATCAGCAGAAAGCGACGGTCGCAGAAGCTGGAAACGATAAGCACGAAGGGGCGGTCAAGAAGATTTTCGCCTCTTCTCCACGAAAACTATGGCTCACTAGCATCTACACGTGTCTTCTGTGCGATCCCTACGTGAACTCAGAGCTGGCGAAGGAGGTGCTGGTGCCGACGTTGCTATCCGTCGATGGAGTGCTCAACCGTCTTAACCCCCATGGCCCGCTGGTAGGTCCCAGTGCCGCCATGACAGTCCCCAAATTTGTCAGAAGCTCTGTGGTGCGCCATGCGGACTTTCCAAAGAAAGTAATGGAAAATGTCTTTACCACCGTACACATGGTGTCGGCGCTGCGGCGGGCGCATGGCGTTTTTCGCGACTGTATTGAGTTGGCGATGAGAGCCACCTCTACCGCCAACCCGAAGCTAGTGCATACCGTTGCGACCTTCTGCGTTTCGAAGATAGAAAAACTGCCCATCCATGAGTATCTCCTCATTCCCTCTGGCTGGCATGGAAGGCAGAACAAAAACGTGGTGTTTCTCATCATTTCTCGTGAGCAGGAGGAAGAAGAGTTTCAGGTAGTGGTGGTCAATCGAGGGGCTGATGGATCTCAGTATCATCCAAGATGGCAGACAGTAGACAAAGAAATGGGGTGCCCACTGTTGACCTTGAATCATGTTAAACAGCGCAAGCTAATGGACAAGGCCTTTTGGATACTTTTGCTTTCTCTGTGGATGAGGGCAGAGAATGATCCGGAGAATAAGTCCGAGTTTATCCGCTGTGAAGTCTTTTATGAAGTGTTTCTTCCGTGGCTAACGGAACAAACTGGTGAAAGAAAAGCATCTGAAAACAATGAGGCTGAGTCTGCCTCCCATCTTCGAGAACTGGTGCTGGAGCGTTACTCTAGAAAGGGTACGCCATCGAATGCAGAGATCATGGATCGGAACATCATTAAGATCACGCCGACAGAGGACTTAAACGTGAACTACACGGCTTACCTCTCCTTGAAGGGATCGACATTTCCGCGAACTTCCTCGCTTACCAAATCTGCTGTCACTGCTTTCTGTTGGCTGGTCGATGCATATAGCGAGAACTCCGTTTCCGCTAAGCAGATGAAGCAATTCAAGTTTGCGATGAAGCTGGAAACGTATCTCCTTGCTTCAGAAGGTTTGCTCCGGAGTGGCCGCAAGCTGTGCCCACTCACTCCTGGATCTGTCGCCAGTGGGGACCTACCCCCACCGGATGTGCAGGAGAAGAAGCGATATCGTACCGAGACAGACACGCAGGAAATAATGAACCTCGCCAGCAGGCTAGACACCTTAACTGAAATGGGTGTAGAAAACCCTGACGGAAACTTCTTTACGGTAGCAGACATTGAAGCCACTGCGGTGACAGAAGGGGTAATGCTGGCTGGGGCAGACCATGTGCTGTTGCGGAAGGATCACTTCAAGGAGAAGCTCGTCGTGGTGTACGTTGGTGCGATGATAAACGACGAACCACCCCGGTTCTCCAAAGTACTAGCAGAAGCTGCTCCTAAGTTTTTGTCGTACTCAAAATGTAAAGTGGAGATGCTATTTATCAGTCTGGATGACACGCGAGAGGCTTACGACCGGCATTGCGCTATATTTCCATTTCCGCGAGCGATGTTTCCCGCTTTGAAGCTGGCGAACTCGTTAGGTATTCCACTTGACATCGCACCTAAACTTTTTGTGTTTAACCAAGACGGAATACTTCTTTGTCAAAATGGTGTGAAGGCTCTGAGTGCGGATCCAGATCTTGAGGGTTTCCCCACGGACAACAAGTGGATAGACTTCGAGCCGCTGAATTTCACAGACACCAAACTACTGTCTATTGGAACCGGCATGATCTCTCATCATGTCCAGAAGCGGCTCAAGAAATCTGAATTGTCCACGGAAGAGGCCGGAAAACTGGTGGAGCTCATGGACGCTGTGACGGACGTGGCACAGCGGATGCCTCGAGCGCAACGCGCCTCTCTCTACAGCACGACTCTCTCAGCCGAGACAGTGGCGTTAGCGTCTTCGACAGAGCCGGAAGTGCAGCCCGGTGACCCTTCCGCGAAGGATACGCAACACATTAGCAATAGCATCTTGCTAAATACCTCCTTAAATACCTCTGTCTCCGAAGGAATTGCTTTATCTCCTACCGGTTTTACTAATGCGGAGCTGCTCCCTTATGTCACCACTGCGAGGTACTTAGGGAAACCGTTTTCACCTGTCGTTCCGCTGCTCAAGAGTGTTCACAGCTGGCAACGAGCAACGAGTTACTCCAGTCTGCATCTGCTTCTTCGTGATGCTTCTAGCACGCTGAAGGTGCTGTGGGCCAGAGCAGGAAACTCCAGCACGTCCTCTCGGGTTGCGGAACAGATGCATATCATTGAGCTGATCACATGGACAGTGGTGCACCTGCTCCCAGTCCCCACAAGGGCTGTAACGATGAATTCTATTCCCGATGACGAGGCTCGTGTTGTCTCCAGCTTCTACACCAACGATCACTTTTCCCCGGTGGAAGGTGTTGCCGATCTGCAAAATCCAGATGCGAACAAGGACATGCAGCTCGATATTCTAACGGATCTTTTCCAACTTTCCCTTTCATTAGCCAATGCGTGGCAGGCAGTAGAGACCCCTCAACGGAACTTCGATGCGGAGCGTAGCCTCACTGCGATGCATCTTTTGGCCGTGTTCGATGCGGTGGCGCGACAACAATCGGGCAGCTCCAAATGCGAAATTCTTTCTCAGTTGCTGAACGCCAACGGGGGCTTTTTCCTGTCGACGTCCTTGGCGGTTCAGCAGGTGTCTTTTGAGTCTGTCTCCGCCTTCTTTGAGCTCTCCCGCCCAGAGCTGCTCCCCATCCGCTCTGCACTCGTGCGGTACATTCGGGACATCTCCACACAATTCAGAGAAGAGCTCTTTGATTTTCCCATGCCCAGCACGACGTTGATGGAGGTTCGTCGCGGAAGTCCCTCCATGCTATTCCTGCGCCGGTATCTCGAGTTGTCCGGGATCTCTTTACTCGGGGATGACGATAACTTAGCGAACGCTGCACAGTCGTCTGATATGGAGCGGCTGGTGAACTGCTTCTGTGCGGTGAAACCCCCTGCCTTCATCACTAAACATCCAGAGTTTTTTCTCCTTCGAGATATGGTGTTTCTGACCAAGGTGTTGGGGACAATGGAGACACGAGACGCCTACCTGCTGCACCGGAGGAAGGAAATGGATGGATTTGCCAGCTGGATTTTGTCCTTTGAAGAGAGCACCCCGGGAAGACACATGAGCGCCATGTGGAGAACCAACCCCAAGGCACCGACCTGGGAGCCAATGCTGGTACGTGGTCAGGATATGGACATTGCAGATATTCGCGTTCGAGGTTTTGGCGGAAGGGAGCTTCTCTACGGTCAAGGAATGGTACTCAATTCACCGGTAGACGTTAGCCGGATCATGGAGACCGCCCACCCCACAGAGGATGACATTCTGCACTGCAAGAAGGTGTACGCATTCAGTTCCTTCAATCCTGAAGAAGCAGAAGCTTTTCTCAGCTTTTTAACAACACCGTATCTCCGGATTCCTTTGATACTCGATTTTTTCGCTTCTGGTGACCGCAGCACCCATTTATTCGTCAAGGAAGTGCAAGATGCGCTGCGTTCTGTTCTGTTTGAACCCGCGTCGTACGCTCCGTCATGGTCCAGTGTGGAAGATGTCACCAACATTCAAATACCTCTGGAACGATCGGCGTTCTCTGGTGTTTCGCTGGCGACTCAATCGTACCTTGGGACTCCTTTTGGACTTTTGTTGAATGAGCTAGCCAAGGGCCCTCATGCCGTGCTGGAACCGCTGCGGTCTTTACTGGTGCAGGCCACAATGATTGGTCGGAGCTCCGTGTATAGCGCCCATGCTGCGTTTGTGTTGTTTCTTATCGAGGTAGTGTGCGATGTGCTCTCTTACTGTCATTTTGCCTGCGATATGGATGCAGTCCCTGCGATTTCCAAAGCGATTATCCGTGAGGACAGCCAGAGGCTGCTGGAGTACATGGAGCATACGGCGTACCACTGGCTAGGCGAATGGATCGCAGAGAGCGAGGCAAACGATGATACTCCAACCCAATGCGTCGTTCGCAGCTGCTGCAGCGTTGTTGACCGCGCTTTATGGAAGGCCGCGATGAGTCGAGGGAAGGATGAAGAAGCTACCGCAGAGATCACGAAACGCGTTCACCTCTTGCATTTACTTCAGTCCTGTGCGTTTGTTCGATCGCATCATGGCTTTGGCATGGGCCTGCAGCGAACACAACTGACGGCTCAATCGGGAGATGACGTGCTTACCCCTGAGCAGAGCCTCGTTCGGTTTCTGCAGGCCCACGGTCTCCGGATACCCAACATCAATTCAGCCCAGCTGCTCGAACAGGTGAAAAAACTGATGCTTTGCGGGGGTCGCAGACGAGCCGTATTTCTTCAAATCTCCAGAGGGACTTCCAAGGACTCGGTGCGGCTACCAAATTTATTTCGCGATTCTCCGAAAAGCGCCGAAGAAGCGAAGGTGCAAAAGCTTCCTCCGTGCGACGTCTTCGAGAATCGTGTCTTTTATTATCTGCTGGACAGTTATATGGAAATGCTGAACGTACTGAGAGAAATGCCTCGTAAGCATCTCTCCACTATCATGGACGGCGTTGTCACCGTCGTCCTGCGCCAGCCCTGTGCATCGCCACCAGCGCTGACTACGGAGGCGCAGTGGACACTGGGCCTGTCTTCGGACATTCTAGTTGGACCTCCGCACAGTGGACTGGTGTTTCACCTTCAGACAGGTGAGCTTTTCTGGCGGAAGAAGGGAATCGTGCCTGTTCCAGACAGCATGTCCCACTTCACGGACTATGAGGATATCCTTGGAAAAGAGCTGCGGCAGTGCGGAGAGATCATGCGGCACCAACACCGGCAATGGGTGCACGTGGTTGGGACGCCGTACGATTTGATGGAGTGGAGCGCTCCCATGTTGGAGAAGAATGAATGCGGTGAGCGGTGCCCTTCTGTTATTGGGGGGGACTGGCCGGAGAGCATGGCAACGGCGGCGGTGTGGGAAGGCGTTGTCTTTGATCGACCTGTAGAGCGAAGCGATCTGTGGGCAGTTCGAAGTGAGCTCTGGGCGATTAATTTTTTGCAGACTGTCTATTACGCAAATTGGTACAGCCAACCCGTGGTTGTTCCTTTGGCCATGGCTCGTGATGAGGCGGCTAGCAGTGATGAGGAAGTCAAGAAGATGCGTTTTCTGCTGAATGATGCCCCACAGTATCCGGATCATCCAGAACAGTCTACCTGGAAAGAGATCGTTGTGTACAAGTACCCGCAAGTGTATCTGGAAGTGTTTAACCTTGTTCCACATGCACGGAAGATGTACCGCAGCTTGACGTTTACCACTAACCAACGTCTCTCGCTTCACTCCCTTAAGCTACAGCACAGAGGAGTCAGTGAGGAGTACGCGCAACAGTTGGTGTTCATGGCGGGCGACCCCACTACGCGTGTGGAGAAGGAAACCACCTTGGAGATTCATCGCTATAACGAGCGTATCAAGGGACGCGAGGTCTATCTACCGCCTCGCCTGCTGCAGGGGGTTGTGCCCGGAACGCTTCTCGAGCACTTCTCCTTCTGGCAGGGCGAGGATGAGATCATCAGAGGTTATAACGTAGAGAAGAAGAAAGAGCGCTGCAACGCCGTTACCAACGGTGAGGAGGAGGATCCCGGCGCCACGGACGCGTTTGAAAACCGCCACAACTTCAGTGTAGAGGTGTTTTTGAAAGGCGGCAAAGCCTTTATCGTGCGCCGAGAAGATAACCACTACACTCCAGTCTTTGAGGAGGACGAGGTCTATAGCACCTCCAGTGAATTTTCCACGTCCGAATGGAAGACAAATATCGCCCTTCTGCGTTCTGCCATTCGCGAGAGACATGAGGTCTGCGCAAAGATATTAGAGAATTTTCACGGAGATTGCAAGGCCGCCCTGGAGTGGGCCCTGGACCCTAAATCTAACACGGAGAAGGAAGCTATTCGGGCCGCGATCACACCTGCGCGCCACTTTGATCCTACAATTACGGAAACAACCGGTGCCACGTTTCTGTGTTTGCGTCCGGACGATCGAGTGCTGGTCAATCTCCGCAGCTGCCCCTCGCTACATCATCTCTTCTCTCTGCTGTGTGGGTTGGAGGATGCGTCTCACATATTGTGTTGGGCTTCTCCATCTAACAGCAGTAGCGATGCAGCCCTCGCGACTCGGATCGATGAAGAGATGGAGGATCTCTTCTCTATTCAAACTATTGAAATGCCGCGCCTCCGAGCCCGCTTCCTGGTTCAGCGGGATGCCGGGGTGTCCGGCTCTCCGCTCCACTTCTTCTTAGCGGAGTACCCTGGGTGGCGAGTGGCGCAGCCGGAGGATTTACACACCCACTCCTTGGAGAAGCTGTACGAGCTGCGAGAGACGTTTCAACAGTCCCTTGTTCTGTGTAACGCCATCCACGAGGTGGCGGTGATGGTGCCCAACCACGTCTACGCGCCGGTAAAGTTAATCGAAGACCCTTTTAACCCTTACTTGTGCTTTGATCGCAGTGACTTTTCCTGGCAAGTGGTTCCGTCCCCCTTCTACTTGTATTCCCTGCATTCCTGCGGCTCGATTGTGGTGCCGCAGTCTCTGTCTGCCTCGCTGTATTTGGCAGCGCTTCAGTGCGCTACGAAGCACTACTCGGATTCGATTACCACGCTGGAGGCGTGCTACACCGACACCGTGTTCACGCAGGAGGAAATGTTCATGCTAGATGCTTTCCAGTTCACTCAGACAGACTCCTACCCCGATGCCCACGCGGTGCGCCTGAAGGTGAGCCACGCCCTGCATCAGAGCCCAAACAAGTACGAGTGGATGACCCTTCAGGACGAGATGGATCACTACCTGTGCAAATTGCCGCACATCTCTTCGGACTGCCGTTTGCACTTAACCGAAGTGATGGACCTCATCAAACGCTGCTCGTCTCCTTCCTCCCTCATTCGCGCTCAACTAAAACTGCACGCGGCTCGACGTCAGAAGCCTGGAACCGAAGCGGATTTCACTCTCGATGCCCCCTCCGTCTCCCCGGTGGGAATGTGCTGGGATCGTCTCTTTCTTCAGCCCTGGAGGAGAATCGAGTCCCAGAAGCTGCAGCACGTGACCTTCCTGATGCCCACCAACCTGGAGAAGGTAGAGGGAATACTCGGGATCGTGTACCGAGATTGGCTGCTTGCGGATGAGGAGAGTGGCGCCAACAGTCGTTTGGGCTTCTTCTTTCTGTACCATCTCAGGATTGGCGGTTTAAAAATAGAGGTCGAGGGGGAGGACTACAGCACCACCTTCACAAGCCTCATGTCTCGCTGGTTTCATCTCCGCCACGCTCGCTGGGGGAGAGAGCACACGCTCAAGGGAGAGAGCAACGCCGAGCCTTCCTGGTGTGCGACGGTGCTGCAGCTGATGGAGCTGTATCCGAATGCTGGATGGCCCAAGTCTAATCTTCAAAGAGAAGCCTTTGCCCTACGTCGAGGAATTAACTTGACGGAGCAGCCAGCCAGGATGGACGCAATGCCAGGGGACCAATTGCTCCAGCGTTCTTCGCTCCCAATCCTTCAAATGTTCGCCACCGTTGCGGATATCACGAAGCGGCTCTTCACTGGTGCTTCTCCACAGCAGAGTAAAGTGTTGGAGGACGTCCGGTCTCAACGAAGAGAGTTTTTCGACCGCCTCAACTCCACCAAGCGAGTGGTGAGAGTGCCTCTGGGAGTTCCTGAACATCTTATTGGCCGCACCCAGCACCTCAACACCAGCCTGGACAAAGTGACTCTGTCTCAACATCTGAACGTGATCGAGACAGAACCTTATCGGAAGGAAAGCGGGAGAGCTCTACCGTCTGGAACGCTGGAGCTCGGCTCTCACGAAACCCTGGCGGCCTTATGCAGAAAACCGTTATTGGGGGTGGAGACGCTGCGCGCTTTTGTGGGCGTGTGTGCTGGTCAACAAGACGCACAAGAAGAGGATCGGAACGATGACGAGCAGCAAGCCACCGTCACACTGCCGTTTAACCTCAAAGCCCACCCCTTAGCCAGTTCCTCGATCGCTCGCTCCATGCTCGAGCGCCTGGAGACGGACTTTGTGCACTACAGCTCACAGGAACGTGAGAAGCGTAAGTCCCACTCGAAGAGCTTTGATTTGTCGTGTCTGTCGACAGGGGTGCTGGAGGATCTCTTCTTGGGCGACACGGGTGAAAAAGTGGAGACGGCGTTCCGCGCTGCAACGAGTGAGCTGGATGCAGCTATTGTGGCTCTGCGTGCGCTACGGCAACGAGATCAGGATGCCGTGGCGCTCATCTCCAAGGCAATTCTTAAAACAGCCAATTCGGTGGAAACTGTGGCGATGACTTCGCCTGAGAAGCAACCGACATTTATTCTGCATCGCCTGAAATTGTTTCATCGGGATCGGATGCCCCTGCGCATGGAGTGGCTGTGCGGCGGCCTCCTGAGTACAGAGCTGCAGAGTGAAGTCTCCACACAGAACCCTTTCCACGGACCAGTCGAGCATTTACGTAACCAAATTTCCCTGCTGATGTTGCTTAGCAACCGGAGCCATTTAGCGATGCAAGTTGTGGAACGAATTCAACAGATTTCTTTATTTTTGAATTTCTGTCGTCTGCTTCGAGGCGTCTCGGAGGACGACCAGCGGAAGGTCTTGGCAGAGCGGGCTCGTGGGTTGCACACCTACTTCGCTCTCGAAATCTCTCCAGCTCAACTGGAAGAGCTCCTACATGCCATTGCCGACTGCTCTCACTTAGGCTCCCCGTTACCCCAACTGCCTGAATACGCGCGAAAGCTCTTGTCGAGCCGCCTGCATCATCTGACCTCCAGCGCCAGAGAGTTATTGTGTGCTGAGCGCCACTACATTGAGAAGGGAAGCGGTAAGAAGGACGTGGAGGAGGGGTCGTGCCATGGGGACGCGTATCACTTGGACCCACGCTTTCTGCTAATGGAGTTTCTCTTTAATATCATGCTGCGCCGCCGACAAGTAGAAATGACGCGTTGGTTTGTGGAGGAGCTGCGCAACGGACGCTCGCGGGTGCAGCAGATGATCATGGGGCAGGGAAAGACTTCGGTGGTGGCCCCCCTACTCGCTCTTATATTAGCGGATGGCAAGCAGCTGGTGACCCAAGTGATGCCCACCGCGCTAGTGGAACAGACGCGAGCAGTGCTGCGCCGATGCTTTGGTGTGGTTATTGTGAAGCACGTCTTCACTCTGCAGTTTGATCGCAATCGAGGAAGTGACAGCAGCAGCGGGGGACTGGAGGTGGAAGCTCTCCTCTCCAAGCTGGAGCGTGCAGTGACAGACCGCGCGGTGATCGTGGCGGCCCCCGAGTGTCTCAAGTCGCTGTTTCTCAAGTTCGTGGAGCAACTGCACCTGCTGGAGTCCACTCCCCCTCCTAAACTGACGGACAAGGATGCTAGAAGCGTGACGCTGGTGACACGAGAGCAGGAGCGCCAAGTAATTCATGCTCGCATCGTGGACGGGATCGCCCCCATTCTGGCGCTGTGGAGGGATGGCGTGCTGCTCATGGATGAAGTAGACGTGCTCTTGCATCCCCTTCGCTCTGAACTCAATTTTCCTGTGGGCCAAAAGAACCCGATTGATCTCAGTGGAGTGCGGTGGTCTTTTCCGATTCATCTTTTGGATCTTGTCTGCGACTTTCGGATTACGGGTCGGAAGGTGAAGGCCACAGTGAACTCGATGAGCGATGCACTGCTTTATGCGGAAGTGCAGTACAAGAAGTCCCGCTCCGTTCGTGAGCACAGCACTCAACTGGCAGCGTTCAGTGACTCGACGTATGTGCCGCCGGACATGGAGGACTTGTCTTGCTATTATCACTCCTTGATTGCGTCGTTTCGAGCCGTCGTTGCTAAAGGTTTAGAGGAACATGCCCTTCAGAAGGAACCACATCTTGCGATCTTGGATCTGCATTTCTATAAGACAGAGATGCTTCCCCTGCTCATGACTTGGTCGCAGCTCTGGGTGTTTGAGGAACTTCACACGTACCTCTCCAAGAACCACATGCAGTGCACTCCTTTATGGATGAAGTTCCACGAGATGCAGATGCTCACCCATCCATTATTGCTTTGCCCCGATAAAGTGAACGCTTCCAACGAAGCAGCCATTGCAGAGCTGGTGCAGCAGACCCCATCGTACGGCATCCAGTTGCTTCAACTGACTCATGACTGGCTGCATCGTTTATTGCCTCACGTGTTGGCAAAGATCAATCGAGTGAGCTATGGTGTTCTTCAGCCTCGTGATTTGAACCGGTTCACCAAGGAGACGATTGACAGCATGCCGCTGAGTCGGAAGTTCTCCGCGGTTCCATTCGTCGCCAAGGACGTCCCCAGCACCAGTTCGGAATTCGCACACCCGGATGTCGCCATTGGCCTTACCATTTTGGCTTTCCGCTACGAAGGTCTGCGGCTGCAGGACACGAAGCTACTGCTACAAGAGCTCAAGAAGGACTTCTCCGAACAACTCGGGCCCAAAGAACAGCGACCAGCCGCATTACTGTATCAGGAGTGGGTTCGGCGTGGGGCGGCAGTGTTGGCCGTGCGGGAAGCTGTCGCGAGGGGCGCCGCACCGGTTCTGCAGCGGGGGAACGAGGAAAACGCGCTGAGCCGCACCGCGACTTCCTTGACAACGGAGTTGCTGGAAGTGCCACCTCTCTCTCAAGTTCAAACGACCGACACGTTTCAGATACGCTCACTCCATCGTGTGCTTCGATTCATTCCGGACGTGATTTATCATTATCTATCCTTTCACGTGTTCCCACGCATCATGCTGTTTCACCAGCTCAAGATCAGTGCTTGTGGACATGAATTAGGTTCTTCTATTCTCTTTGGCCGCCGGTTGGGCTTCAGTGGAACACCCAGCAATTTACTTCCTCTGGATCTTGGTGCATGTGAGTATGAGTCGGGCAGTGATGCTCGTGTGCTCAGTGTGCTAACCAACCCAGACGTGGTCACCGCAGAGATTATCGAGGAGGATTGGACACCGTGGAAGGTACTGGACAAAATCACCGCCGCGATTCCTTCATTTTACGCCCTCATTGATGCTGGAGCGTTGATCACCAACATGAACAACTCCGATGTCGCCACCTATCTTTTGGCGCGCCTTCCTCCATACCTCTTCGACGGTGTAGTGTACTTGGATGACCGTGATCAGCAGGTGGTGCTGCAGCGCTCTAATAGGACGGCGGTGCCGGTGGCGCAATGCGGCATCCCTATATCCCGTCGCTTTACCTTCTTTGATCAGGTGCACACCACAGGAACGGATGTCAAGCAAGTAGCAAGTGCGAATGCGGTGATGACGCTCAGTAAAGACTTAACATTCCGAGACTACGCGCAGGCAGCGTATCGTATGCGTGGTATTGGCGATGGACAGCGCCTGTGCCTGTACCTGACTCCAGAGGTGGTGTCCAGGATGACCAAAATGCTAAGCCTCCCCCCTGTAGGCGTGGAGGCGGCTTCTGGCCAAAATTTTCTGTCTGGGGATATATTGCGTGACGTGCCTGCCTGGCTGATGTTGAATTCGATGAAGATCGAGAGCCTTCAGTTGCTGAAGCTTTCTATGCAGGAGCTGTCGAATGTATGGCGTAAGAAGGCGTATCACTTCTTCTTGTCCGACTCGCTCTCCGCTATACAGAATCCGCAAGTCTTTACGTCACTGCGTCGCGCCGCGATGTTCCGCGTGGATCGAAAGGATGTGGGGACGACAGCTCACCCGATTCGCTGGTGGACAGGGAAGGAGCTCCGACAGCCCACGCTGGAGCAGCTCTGTCTGTCGATTCAGGAATTCCGGGAGCCGGTGGGGTACCCAGTGCCGGTCACGATTGATCCACCCAGAGACTTTCAGGTGCACGTCGAGGAGTTTCTTGCCCACCGCCCTGCCCTACTTGCCGACGCGGACGACAACGGCGACGACGACGCCATCACAGCGGAGGTGCGCCGCCGCCTGCAGTTCTTCGCGGACGAGGGAGCGGCGAAGCACCAGACCGAACAGTTGGTGGACCCGTACCATGATCTGACGCTGAACGCTGAGATGGTGCACGAGCAGGAGGCGGAGGAGGAGCAACAGCAAGAGGCAGAGGTGGAGGAGCAGCGGGTGTCGTACTACTCCAGGGACGACGAGACTCTCATTCCGTGGATGCTGAGCTCCTTAAAATCGTCCGGGTTTCACCCGGATGCAACCGTCACCCCCACGAATGGCTCGTGCTTTTACCAAGTTCGCCAGTTTAGTGTTCATCGAAAACCTCCCGCAGCGAAACTGGTGAACATTCTTCCGAACTATTTGCTGAGTGACAATTACTTCCGCCTGCACTGGGGCGGGGCGGGAGACCGCCGGCTAAAGAACGCGACGCTGTTTCTCGAATGGACACCGTTCTGCCCGACCACCGGAAAGTGGGCTCCAAAGCCCTGCTACGGCCTTGTTAGCCTGGCGGAGGCGGAATCGCTGCGCTGGCTGTTGCACCAGAAGGCTCCCTCTCCAGATCCCGTCAGCGGTGTCCCCCTTACCCATTCGATGACCCTACGGTTAGTGCGCAGCGGGAGATCCGTGTCCACACTGGAGGATCTCGAGACGGAGGGGCGGAGTGAACTGGCGTGCGAAACACTTTTGTTTAGATTCATCAACAGTGAGATGTTCTTCACGGAAGACCAGCTGAATGTGTTGAGCAAGCAGGTGCTCGGTGCTGTGCCACCGGAGAGCCGACGAAGCTTCTTCAACGATTGTCTTCGCTGTCGGCGCCGTCAGACCCAGCACTGGGAGGATACCCCCGTAGCGCGCCTCTTCTACACCGCAGAGGATGAACCCTACCGCCGCCATCTCTCTTGCCTGCTTGCTCTCCGTACCAACTTTGAGGGCCTGATTGAGAAAGTGATGGAAGTGCACATTGATCAGTTCCAAGGGAAGGAACCGGAGCCAAAGCGGTTAATCGAGAGCTCAGAGTTTGATGCTGCGATGGAACAGTTCAGTTGTGCGGTGATGAGTATGCAAACGACAAACTCGGATGAGAGCGATGGCTCTCTGAGAATTTCACTGGTGGCCACGCTGCTCAAGGAGCACTTCGCTTCTCCGACTCGTGTTTTCACCGTCCAAGAGTTGGAGGAGACCCTCTCGTTTGCCTTGTGGAGACTTCAAATTCAGAAACTAGAGGCTCAAGAGACCGACGCTGCTAAGACTGAGGCCTATCAGCTGCGTGCGATGCCCCGGACGTGTGTTCTTTCTGACATGGCCCGAGTGACGCTTGCTCAACTGCATGAAATTCTGCCGTGGGTGAATCCGTCCTTCTTTTTCAACAAGCTAGAGGAGCATTGCTCCACACTGCAGGAGAAGAACGCCTGTTGGGACTGCCCTGCTTGCACACTGAGGAATCAGACTGGGTTTGGAAGTTGTGTGGTGTGTGGCACACTGCGGCCCCACTCACCTGGGGAAGAGAAGAACGAGGAGGACTCTCCTTGGGCATGCGCTTGCTGTACCTTTATCAATTCATCACGAAAGCAGCCCGTGTGCAGCATGTGCCTCTCTCCTAACCCGCAGATATTGCAATCTCCGTCGGAGGCGGGGGCCAACGGTCTCCCAGTGGACCGCAACTTGTGTCCCGACGGCTATTGGGTTTGCACGGTGGAGGATGGCGGTTGCACCAAGTTGAATCCCCTCACCGAGTTTTACTGTTCTGCGTGTAACAAGGGTAGACCTGGCTTAGCGCATCTGCGCTTCTAAAATGACAATCTACTGTCGTAAAAAGGAACCATGTCACGCCTTCTTACTCGTGGGGCTAAAAGCTGTTACGTATTTTTTGTAAAACGACCCCCGTCTTGGGCTGGTGAAAATTTTTCTTTATTAGTGACTCTTTTCTTATGATATGCTTATTGTTTTTTCTATGAAAATCATAATGCAGAAGGTATTCTTTTTTTAAAGTGCGAAAAAGCATTGGAATTATTGGAAGTTTTTCAGTCGTGAATTGAACCACACGACGCGTGACGTAAGTCACTGCGGTGTTCCAATACCACCCTACCTTTGAGCTGTTTTCCGTCAATGAGCGCAGATGGGGTCTCGCTTTCCACTCCGTTCGTTATCCCAACACTTCTCTCCCGCTCGCCACCGCCCGCGGTGACTGCAGTATCTTCCACTGGCTCGACTGCTGTCTTTGTCTCTTCGCCTGCTGCAGAGAAGCACTCGGAGCGGAAGGGGGAGCTTGGTCGGGTCGCTCAAAATATACTCCATCACGCACACCAGCGTATCCGCACGGCAGAGGAGGAGGAGGGGGGGGAGGATGCCTTTCACCTCTTCGGCTACGTGTCGCCGACCCCTCTCGAGATCGTGGCCACCGTCACCTTCCGCGACCTGCTGCGTCGCCGCGCCTTCTCCTCCTGGCGTGTCGCGCTGCAGCAGCGGCGACAGCGTCGGGAGTCGATGGAGCGCACGGCGGTGGCGCACTACGAGCGGCAGCAGCGCCGGCTGTTTTGGAGGGCCTGGGATTGGCGTTGGAGGCACCGGCGACACATGCGACATCTCCAGCAGCGCGTGCGTCGTTTTAACTCCACGCGACCCCTTCGGGTGGTGCTGGAGGGCTGGCGACAGTTCGTCCGCCGTCGTCGAAGGCAGCGGTGGGGGGTGGAGATGCTGCGTACCTCGATAGAGGAGAGCACGCGGGAATACGCGTGGGGCTGCTGGTGGCGCTGGACCACCAGACGGCGCCTCGCTGGTGCGCTCCAGCAGTCCACCTCGGTGCACCACCTGCACTGCCGCTGGACGGACTGGGAATGCTGGCGACGGCGACGCCAGGCAGAGGCCGTGTGGATGCAAGCGCTGCAACTGTACGCCCCTGACGGACTGCTGGTGGTCTCCATGGATTGCAGCAGACGAATACCACAGCCGCGGGTGGTCGGCGTGGTGCTGCTTCATTTATGGGATCGTTGGTGGCGGCGGTATCAACAGCGTCGACTCACTCGTCTTATTCGGCAGCAGCGCTGTGTGGAGACACTGCTAGAGCGGAGCCAGATCGTTTGGCGGCGTCAGCGGGTGTGGACTCTGTGGATGCGGCGCTGCCTGGCCAGTCGTCTGGCGCAGCGCCAGGCGATGGCTCAGCGTCAGTACCACTGGGAGCTGTGGCTGCAGTGGGCGAGACGGGAGCGGCACTGCGCTGAACTCGTGGAGCGGAACCGGCGGGCAGTGCTGCAGAGGTGTTGGGGGAGGTGGGAGCAGCGTGCTAATGCGTCGAGGCGAGACCGTGAAGACAGAGAAAGTGGTCTGCGCTTTATGGTGCGCGTGTCACAGCCCCTGCGCTGTAAAGAGTGCTTGGAGCATTGGAAGGGCCGGTGGTCGCGCCGGTTCCGTCGCCGCTGCTTGACACGCGCGGCGGAGTTGGGACGACAGCACTTACTCCGGCGGCTGGCCTTCCGCCGGCTGGTCGAACACTACTTGTCCGTGAACGCTCCCGAGCCGACAGAATCCCATGCCGCAATCGACGAGAAGAGAGGTGTCCCGCACGATACCGGTGCGACACCGGTGCTGCCCCCTCACGACGTGCTGCGGCATCGACTGCGACAGCTGACAACGCCAGTGCCCCTCCCGCCTCGCTCGTCTGCCGTCCGCCTGCCGCGGAAGGACGACTCCACCGTGCGGCCGACAGAGGAGCCCGAGACGCAGCGCTCGCCGTCGATCCCAACGCCTACGGAACCGCTAGACTTGGAGTCGACTTGTGAGAGGGATGCATCCCGTTTTCCGAAGCATTTCGCTGGCGATCCTCCGGAGAGCCGCAGCCGAAGAGCGTGCAGCAGTGTAGGGCTCCAGACCGAATTCAGCGACACCGCCGTCCCTGCTGCTGCCCAAACGGACAACATCACCTATTGGATTCCAGATATCTTACCTTCACCCACCGCTGCAGTCCCTGTCTACGCACCTCTTCAAGAGCCCGCCGTTACCCCTTCGACACCGTATGTACTGTACACGTCTACGGTGCCTCCGCCTCCTGAAAGCTTATCGATGGGCACCTGCTGGAGCCCGCACTTCTTTTCCCCTACACCGACACCAGTTGGTCCTGTGGCTGCCGCCTCCCCTGTCTGGTATCCTCCGAATATTCAGTTCTGCTGCGGCGCAACGCCACACCAGCAGGACGAAGCCGTAAGCGGCAGCGTCTACTACCCCAGTGGTGCTGCGTCCCCTCCCAACGCAGTCGGGCCCTTCACCGTCCACGTCCCGCCACCCGCTTCTGTACCCCCCTTGCCTGAAGTAGTGCCCACGGATAGTGCCCCCCCGCTGTCCACTGGACCCTCCAATTGGTATGCTGCTGCTCCCACACCGAGGGGGTTCGAACCCGGCCGCGCCGCTTCACGGAGTTCATCGCACCGCCCGAGTGCCACCGAAGGGGTGCACCGCAGTGTGGCGGCGGACTGGTCGTCCGTCATGGGGCCCAACTGGCTGACGGCAAACTCAAGAGAGCTGAAGGCACGTGGAAGGCCGTTGCTGGCGGAGTACGCCGCACTGCGACGCTTCAGCGCTGCGGAGGCGGCGGAGCTAGCCGCGCTGGAGGAGGAGCTTCACCTGCTGAAAGAGGGGCAGATGGGGATCCCTCCGGGAATCGAAGAAAAAATACAGTGGCTGCGTTTGCGCCGTGTGCAGCAGACAAAGTTAAAGGCTCAAATTCATCAGCTGGTGGCCGTTCTGGAGGAGCGTCATGGGGTACCCCTATTTTCTGCTACCCCTTCTGAAACGAGTGTGACTCGTGACTAGAAACGATTGGAAAAGAAGAACAAAACGAAAAGTTAAAGAAGAATAGTAATCATAGTGAGTTCTGTCCTCAATTATTAAAGACCTGGTCGTGCGGTTTTGTTTCTTAACCCTTTATTGTTTTGCGTTCTCTCTTCGTCATCTTTATCGTTCATCATTATAGTTTTTTACATTTACAATTATTTTTTGGTTTCCTTAGGTTTCTGTGCTTCTTGCTCTTCTCGCCAGGAATACATATATATTATCACTCACTTCGTTAGCATTGGAGATACTGCATCATACGAGCTTCTATGTTTGACTTATTTCGTCGAAAGCAGAACCTCAAGTATGCGAAGCCGGGGCGAGCGCCGCCAGACCCGGCGCTGTTTCCCCAGTACTTCCAGAATGAGCAGTGCATGTGGTGCCACTTCTCTGAGTGGTGGCCTCGCGGTGTACCCCTCTCAGAGTGCCGTGGCGTGATCTTTATTGTGAGCGGTCTTGGCGAGCACTCCGGACGGTACGACGCCGTCGCGCAGGACTTCAATCGCGAAGGCTTCGTGGTCTTCTCGCAGGACAATCAAGGCGCAGGGGGCAGCGAAGGGCTGCGCACCTACGTCGACGCTTTCGATGACTTCGTGGGTGACGTCCGTACCTTTATCGACTACATCATTCGGACGCGCTACGCAGAGGAGATGAAGGTCATCTTGGCGGACGACACACGCAAGTTATTCCTCCTGGGCCATTCGATGGGTGGTCTGATCGCGGCACTGGTCGCGCAGAGCCGACCGAAAGCCTTCGGTGGTGTCATCCTCAGTGGCCCCGCCTTCAAGAGCCCGCTAGAGCCGTCGGGCTGCATGAAACAGATGTTGCGCTTCCTCGCTTGGAGTGTTCCCAAACTCCGTCTGGCGCACTTGGACGACAAGTTGCATCTCTGCAGCAGCAACCCACCAGTGTACGAGCTACTGGTGCAGGACCCATACTACGCCCATGAGTACATGAGAGCGCACTTCCTGAGTGTCTTCTTCAAAGCGTCGACGAAGGCCTTTGCGCAGATGGAGCACACATCGTTTCCGCTTCTCATCGTGCATGGTGAGAAGGACGGGCTGTGCGGTTTGTCAGGCTCCCGACGTTTTCTGGAGGAGGCGGTGTCGATCGATAAGCAGATGAAAACGTACCCTGATGCGAAGCACGAGATACTCACAGATGTATGCCGCCTCGAAGTGATGAAGGACATCTTAGACTTTATTCACCGAATCCAAAAGGGTGACGAGTCCACTCGGGGTGAGTGATTGTGAGTCACAGGGCTGCTCTGCGGATATCTCGCCAATTGGTGTGATGTCTTCGTCTTCAGAAGTAGAGAATGGTTAGCAGAAATAGACCATCTTCTTCTCCACCTCTCACTTGATTTTTTTTTTTGTTTTAGCTTTTGCATATCGAAGTGTTTCTTTCCCCTTTTTTATTTTTACTGGGACACAGAACAGGGAAGATGAGGAGTGAGAGATGAGAAGTGACTCCTTCACTGCTATCATTGATGTCTGTCATGGTAAATGGCCAGCGCGACGTTGAATATTCACACTACGAGCAAGCCTCTCAAAATATAAAAGAATAACAACTCAAGCATTGATGTTGATGTCGTGATACCACCACACGAAAGACTTCAGCGTTGTGATCAATGACGATGTGCTCCACTTGCTTAGTTTGAATGAAATACCCTATTACACATTCTCACTCCTCCTTCTGTTTTCGTCACTAAATTGATGTGCCTATTTTCAAATATTTTTTTATTGCGTTGTGGAAGAAATTAAACGTTTTACCTGAGCTCCTTGAGACTTCAAAGACGTGGAAATGACCTCTCGCTCGATCTTTGAGTTCTCAGCGACCGCGGATTCGCCGCTGCTGACCACCACCGTGGTGGAGCCCGGGAAGGAGCTGACGTACAGCCAGCGCAGCCTGGTGGCGCTGGAGGAGCTCCTCAAGAAGTGGGGTCTGCCCGACAGCCAGCGACATGTTCTCCGCCGGTACTCGTATCAGCTCGCGAGCGCCGGAGAGGAAGGCGCCGGCTCAGAACTCTCCTCCAGACGTTATTTCCACTCGGGACTCGCCAGCGACTTTTTGTTCTCCTTCTTCACGAGCGAAGCGCTGCAACAGACCTGCGGCGACACGCTGGCCTGCTGCAGTAGCCCTGTGGAAGGCATTCAGTTCCGTGAGCTGCGCTGCTCGTGGACTTCCCTCGCGCCATTGGACCGTCTGGTGAGCGGCAAGGTGGTGCGTCACGGCGCTAGACACGAGGCGGAGGAAAGCGCGCTGGAGGCGGAGGAGTGGTCTCGCCTGGCCACTAAGGGCAAAGGAAGTGGTGACGCCGTCCAGTTCCTCACCCAAGGGGAGGACTGCTACCCTATCGTGAAGCGTCCGGAGAAGTTCATTCGTGGTGATGTCATCGTAGCGGATGAGCTGCGCGCGTTATTCCTCGACACCTTTAACCGCACCGAGGAGTCCCTGCAGTATTTCGACCCGGAGGAGGACGACGACGACGACGAGGATGACATGAACTTCTACTCCTCTTTCAGCTCCCTCACTCGACGAGAGTTGTCGAAGATCTTTACACCGGAGGACCGACAGGAGACGCTGTACCACATGTTGTGGCGCCTTGTCGCTGGCGGGGGCTCGATGAACCAGTTCGAGGACGACTTCATGGTGTACAAGGCCGCTGCTCGTGTTCTGTTTCGCTCACTAGTGACCTCCGTCAAGGTGTCGACAGAGGAGGAGGGGGAGGGGGAGGGGGCGAAGCGGTATGTGCCGCGAGTGCAGTCCTTCGTGTTTGAGGTCACGGGGCTGATTCAGCGGGGAGGGACGGAAACACTGCCCTTATGGGAAAACTCCGACGGAATGATGCCCAGCAACTTCAATTATTGCTACGTCATCGTTAATCCGATCCAGCAGGACGTTGTTCTGTGGTACCACTCTGTGTAACGTCCCGTCCAGCATTGAATGTGAAAGGATCTGAAATTGCTCAAAAAAAGAACAAAAAGAAAAACAGACAAACACAAAAAAAAAACAATTCTATTTCCTTCACATCAGCATTAGTTACCTTTATAATTGATCTTGGGTTGGGGTTCTTCAAATACAACGAAACGTATGAATTTTTGATGAGAGATCCTTCTCATTGATGGAAAGATGCAACACCACCCCATCTCTCCGCAATAGTGCTACTGTTTTCCCCACTTGGCTTTTTTCTTTTAAAAAATAAGTTTTACTGCGCTTCTAACACCAAGTGTGTGTGACCCTGTCTTCGTTGTCATGCCGGACCCTTCGCCAGTGGTGTACCTCGGCCTCGATGTCGGCGCGTCGACCACTCGCCTAGCCCGAATGCTACCCGAAAAGCCGATGCCTACCATCGTCCGCAACACACTCAGCAATGAGGCCACCGCGACGGTGGCGTGCTTTCCTGCCGACGGCGATGGCTCCCGCAGCTATGGCGAGAACGCTGCCCCAAAGACGATTACGAAGGCGGCTCAGACGGTGATGGACATGCTGGAGTGGCTGCTGGAGATGAAGACGCCGAGCGACAGCGCGGGGGAGACGGGGTATCGCAGTCTGGGGGAGAAGCGGCTGCACGCCGTGCAGGTGATGGGCTACTACCTCAATCGTATTCTGCAGCAGTCCTGCCCGAAGGAGGTGAAGGAGGCCAAGGACGTCGAGGCGTTTGTCGCCCGGCTGCGTGTGTGTGCGACGGTGCCGCCCACCGCCTCGGCCCCTGCACAGGTCGCTCTGCGACAGGCCTTTGTGCTGGCTGGTGTGCCAGAGGAGCAGGTGCTTCTGCTTCCGGCGGATGAATCCGCAGCGCTGTACTTCCATCATCACCAGTTCAGCAACCTCCCGTCCGCTGAGGGGGAGTCCACACAGGTGGTCGTGGTGGACATTGGAGCCTCGAGCTCCTTCGCGACACTGCTCTCGGTTTCCACCACCAAAGTAGAAAAGATCCTCACGGAAGGTCGAGCCATTGGGAGCAACGCGATGGACGCCGAGCTGGTCGACTTTGTGCTTTCCGAGATAGAGAGGAAGCACCGTGCGGAGTGCGCCAACCTGCGTGACGACCTGAAGGCGTACCGCAGACTGCTCCGTGAGTGCCGCAAGGCGAAGGAGATCTTGTCGACCACTGAC
This sequence comes from Vickermania spadyakhi, assembly GCA_030849815.1. Lineage (NCBI taxonomy): Eukaryota > Euglenozoa > Kinetoplastea > Trypanosomatida > Trypanosomatidae > Vickermania > Vickermania spadyakhi. The sequence goes on along the minus strand of JASAOA010001657.1, from coordinate 2,976 downwards.
GAAACCCGTGTTCAGGTAGAGTGCATCAAAAACGACTTGGATGTGAACATTCCTATCTCACGTGCTTTACTGGAGCAGCAGGCAGCCGCGTACCTCCGGGAACTGATCCAGATGCTGACACCGATCTATGAGAAAGCAGCGGCCTCCCCCTTACCCATTCGTGTGGAGGTCATCGGAGGGGGATGGCGGAGCCCGTGCATCATGGAGACCATCAAGAAGGTGTTCCACGTTGAGCGGCTGGGCACGGCACTCGACGCGAACCTCGCTCTCGCGGAGGGCAGTGCCATACTGGCGTTTCTGAAACTCCACACCGACGCCGACGCCGCCGCCACGAGTAAGCCTCCCCACCAGATTGAGGCCGTCGGCGTGGCAGATGCTGGACTGCTGCAGGTGGCCCTCTCGGAGCCGGAGCGCGAGGCCGTTCAGGCTTGGGTGGCGGCTGAGGCTGCCGACGCCGCACGGGACGAGGCGGTGCGTCTCCACCTCGTGGCGCTGAATCAGCTCGACTCGCTCGTGCTGCAAACCCTTTCCACGGTCGACTCGTGCACGATGGACTGTGAAAAGCGAGAAGCGGCTCGGTCGTACCTGATGGAATGCGACGACTACATCCGAGGCAGTGGAAGTGAGGCAAGCGTAGAGGAGCTGCAGACCAAGCTGAAGGCGGTAAAGGAGCACCTCGCTGCCGAGTTTCCAGAGATCGCGGCTCACTACGCCACCAAGCAGGAGGAGGAAAATCGCAAAGCCGCGGAGCTCGAGCGCTTGAGTAAGGAAAAGACGGCAGAAGAGAACGAGCCCAAGAGCGACCCGCAGCGTCTCCGAGTGGCGCAGCGACGCCGTGAACAGGGCGCAGTGCTCTTCAAGCAGGAGTGCTGGGCGGAAGCCCAAACCCGGTTCGTGCAGGCCCTGAGTGTGCTCGGGCAGCTGTATGACACCGCGAGCGAGGAGAACAAGAGCAAGAAGGATGAAATTTCACTGTCGTGCCACCTCAACATTGCCTCTTGTAGCGTCCGCCTCGGCATTTGGCGCAACGCGATCAACAACTGCACAGCGGCTCTCGAGATTTCTCCGGACAACGCGAAGGCGTACTTCCGGCGCGGCCAGGCGTATATGGGAATGAAGGAGTACACGGAGGCAGTCCAGGACTTGGAGAAAGCCAGCAAGCTCTCTTCCCAGGATGCTATGGTGCAGATAGAGCTGGGGAAGGCGAAGCAGGCTCTGGAAGTACAGAAACAGAGAGAAAAGAAGATGTACTCCAAGATGTTTGCGTAGTAGCGTAGAGTGCTCGTGCTTACAAATCCGAACCTCACATTTTTTTATTATTTTAAAAAGTTATATAATTATACGATACGTCTCTGCATGTCGTAGGAGTGTTAGATAGGCAATCTTGTCGATATAGTTCACATCACTTCATCTATTTTATTTTTCTAATTATTGTCCTATCCTGAATATTTATTACAAATTATTGACAAAGTATTAATGTTACGCCTTATATTATATAAAAAATCGTGCTACTGTCGCAAAAGCAGCACATTAATGATATTTTCGGGTGTGGAGCTCGAAAATATTTGAAAAAAATATGTATATTTGCTGTTATTGCCTCTGTATCAGTCCGCACACTCTACCCCTTCTTCTCGCCGTATTTTACATCTATATATATATGTACATTTGTAATGCTTTTCTTTTTAGCGATTAACGAAAAGGGGTTGTCTGTTCGCTGTGCAACAGTTTTGGCGAGGCACGTGGGACTTGAACTCGGCGAGAAGTCCATACTTTGGTCCGGAGTCGGGTTGCCGCGTAATCCCGCAAGTCTTATATCCACTTGCTGAGGGGGACAACTCGATGCTGCTCTTGAACATCCTAACACAGAAAAACAATGGTGGAGGAGGTAGGTGGGTCTCGTAAAGGACTTTCCCGTTCCTCGGCCTATGCTGGATACATGAACATCACCCTCGGTCTATGTTGGTTACATGGACTTTATTCGAAAACAAACGCCTCCACCGCCGCAGAGAGAAAGATAAGATGAACACTAATACCATTAGAAGAGGGTAGTTCTCTGTAAAATACTCTAGTGTAGTTCCTGCTTCATTCTTTTTTTTTTTAAATATTATTATTATTATATTTTCTCCGGTGAAGTGACGAAATACCAATTCTTCTAAAAGTTGCTTCATTCTCCTATCCAACCTTCGTTCTTCCTTCTCTTCATCTCCACCTTTTTTAATTAAAAATATTACTTATATTATTTAATTTAAAAATATTTTCTTCGAATAGTTAAATTGGAAACGTATTCTCATCCTTCTTCTTATTATTTAATTTCTCAGTGATCGCTTCTCATTTAGTTTATTGAAGTGGCTGATGTCTCGCCAACCCACCGCCGCCCTGCCGATGAAGGGAAGCCTGCTGTCCCTTCCGCTGCGCACCAAGCCCTTCTTTCCGAACCCCCAGACGTCCGAGACCCCTCCAGCGAGGCCCGTGAAGCGATCCCGCAGCGAATCCGCCCACGCTGAGGCAGACAACTCCGACGCGTTTGGTATCGCACCCCACCGCAGCAAAGTGACAAAAACGGAGAGGGAAGGTGGAACGCTCAGCGCACCCATTGCGGCAGCCGTGCAGACGATTAATCGACGTTTGGCGCTCCTACAGCAGCAGACGACGCAGCAGGAGGAGCGGATGTTAAAGAGCTACAAGGAAAGCTTGGAAAAGATGAACCAGCTGGAGGCTTCACTGCAGCAGGCGCTCACAGCCATGCAGCAGTCCACCGACAAGGCTAGTAGAGCTCAACAGAGCCACCGAGAAGGCCTCAGTTCTCAGATTCAGACCCTCACCACACAGTGCCAGAGTATTCAGAAGAAGGTGGAGGAGTGCCAGTCCTGCACCTCGCATCTTCAAGAGATTGTCTCCTCCCTCCCCACAGAAATCCGATCGTCTCTTAGCAGCCACACAGCCACTGCGGCGGCGGTAAAACCCTCTTCAGCGCCA
>JASAOA010001656.1:0-32938 GCA_030849815.1 Vickermania spadyakhi | reverse complement strand
TGTTTGTCCTCTTCTCTTCCTTGTGTTTTCATTTAGGAATTCTGCTGCAGTGCAGAATGCAACGCTCCATTCAGCGGAGAAATTTAACGCGCACTTTTTGGCTCTTGAAGAGAAGTGGGAAGCCAACGGAGCTTCCGGACTACAAGCAAGCGTATCTTCCGTATGATGTCGAACCCTCAAGGAGCGAATTAGAAAGCATGAGAAAGAAATTCTCCACTGCATACTACGGAAAATGCGAGCATCGAAAACTTGTGGATGTGAAAAATGTGCCTCCCAATATGTACTGCTACGGTAAGGAAGGGATGTCTGTTCCAATTTCTATTTTTAAAGATCAACCAGATCCTGTGATCGGCCCAGAATGGACATATCCAGGCATCTACGAAAATAAAATTGTGGCGCAGCAGTGGTATTTGGAGGAACTCTTTGAACGGGAAAAGAGTGGCACCTTCGAGTCGCCGTGGCAGCAGGATGTCTTAGATAATCAAGTCAAGGGAAAACTGTCAAAGGTAGCGTGGCGAATGAAGATGCTCAACTTGAAAGCGGTGGATGTATTTCAAAAGGAGCGAGGAGCGTCAAAACGTCAAGGACAAGAGCCCGTGGTGAAGGAAAAAACCAAAACGTAGCGGCCCTCTCGTTGCATTGCGTGTGCTTGCGTAGAAATATAAATGGATTACAACAACCACAGATGTTTCTCTATATGCATGGTGGATATGCAGTTTTTGTGTTAACTTGCCGACTTCCTTTTAACAAGTGGTTGTTGTTTCCCCACAATTCTTTTCTGATAATTTATTTATTTTAGTTCTCCTCTTTTTTTTTTCCTGGTCTAAAAAAAAAAAGGATATTTAACTTTCTCTGTTAAATGAACTCGCGCATTCTGTTGCTGTTCGGAGTGGCATCACTTGTTTTACTTTCGGTCTCGTCGGGAGCTGCGGAACCCATTCAATCGATTAAAAACCCGTATTTCTACGAAATTTTTATCCATGGAAAAACTTCCACCGGCGTAGTTGTGGGCAGAGAAGCCACGGTGAAGTTCACTGGTTTCGACTTGCAAGAGGACGACTTCGCGAAGATCGTTGATGAGCGAAGTGACTCGTGCAGCAAGGGCATTCCTGCCGGTGGGGTTCCACTCATGTCGATGGCGCATGTGGTAGAGGACGGCAAAGTGGTGCTGTGGAACATCACCGTACAGAAGGAAGGATACTACCGTGTTTGCTACAAGCATCAGGATGTATGGGTGGAAGTGTCATCCAGAGGGAGCGACCCCGATCCCAACGATGATCCGGAGTCCACAGAACCTCCCATCACCACCAGCACCCCAGCCCCCGATCCGAACTGCCCAACGCTCCCGCCAGAGGAACAGGCCCAGATGGAAAAGTTTGTGGGCATCAAAATGGGCGTGGAAAGCAAGTGGAACCTTCAATCCTTCGCGGCACCCGTCCGTGAAATTTTGTGTCTCCCTCCTCAAAACATCGTTACGATTCGTGTAGCGAAGATGGATTCATTGGTATATTGGTACTTCACTATCGAATGCCCTTCTGAAAAGTGCAACCCCGAAGAGCGGTACAATTACTTGCTGAAGTACTTTCAGTCCTCTCCAGCCCCTGGGAAGAGCGCTATCGTTATCCGTTCGGTGGAGGGTCTCTACTCTCTTCCCATGGATGTCCACACCACTGTCGTCGAGCGCCGCTCCGGAATACTTTTCCTGATCACTTCTCTCTTCTTCTTGAGTGGTGGCGCTCTCTTCCTTTTCACCATGTACAAGTACCGGGAGCGCCAGGAACACTTCGGTGGAATGGACAGCTCGTTCAATCTGGGTGCGGCTGATATCGAGGACCTCTTCCCTCCAGAGCGGCCCGGCTACGCCATGCACGATGATGACACGCCGGCCCCTGTTGACGCGTTCATTGAAGTAGAAGAGTAGGGCTGTGGATGAAGAAACTCATTCTAACAGTAAAGTAAAAGGGCAAAGAGAAGACAGCTAGCTCTCTGTACTTCTAAGTATTTATTTTTCGAAGTCATAGTGCATCGATGAACTCATCTATATTATTTTTTTCTCTTCTTTTAGGTAGAACTAACTGACTTTTTTTCTTTTTCTTGATTCAATCCATCCACTAATACTTTCCATGTCTATCCTTTCCTATGGAGACTTCCTTCGTGTATTTCTTGCTGCTTCTGAAACGTGTTCGCTACCATTTGATCCTCTCACTTTCCACCACTCCCTATCTTTGCAGTATTTCTAGTAGCTCTATATCATCCCATTGAGTTAGATTTTTCATTTCATTATTTTTTTACTCCTTCATTTTCATTATAATGTCTAAGCCTTCGCGATCTCCCGTGTTCGAAGAGCTGGAAGCTCTCGTGCAAGAAAGAATATTGATTCTGGATGGAGGAATGGGAACGATGATTCAGCAATTTAAGCTAGAAGAGGAAGACTTTCGCGGGGAGGAGTTCAAGGACTGGCACAAGGATCTCAAGGGAGATAATGACTTACTAAGTCTGACACAGCCTGATAAAATCCAATGGATTCATTACCAATACGCCTTAGCAGGTTCAGACATCATTGAAACAAACACTTTCAATGCTCAGGCTGTCAGCCAGTCGGATTACGGAATCCAACATCTGGTGCGCCGTATCAACCTCGCCGCTGCCGGTTTGTGTCGGAACGCTGCGAACCAGGTACGCAAAGAGACGGGCCGCCGTGTATTTGTGGCGGGTGGCCTCGGCCCCCTGAACCGTACCGCGTCCATCTCCCCGTCAGTGGAGCGACCGGACTACCGGAACATCACGTATGACGAAATTGTCACCGCGTACAAGGAACAGGCAAGAGCTCTCCTGGACGGTGGGGTGGACCTTCTGCTCATCGAAACCATCTTTGATTGCCTGAACGCAAAGGCTGGGTTGTTCGCCCTGAATACGCTGTTTGATGATGAAGGGTATACACGAGTTCCTATCATGGTTAGCGGCACGATTACAGATCTCTCTGGAAGAACGCTCAGCGGGCAAACAGTAGACGCCTTCTACTCTTCCATGCGTCATGGAAATCTTTTTTCGATTGGGCTGAATTGCGCGCTCGGGTGTGAGGAAATGCGGCCATACGTCGAGCGACTCTCTCAGCTGAGTGAAGGGTACATGTCTTGCTATCCGAACGCTGGACTGCCGAATGCCATGGGCGGGTACGACGAAACCCCAGAGCAAATGGCAGCGTCTATCCGTGAGTTTGCGGCAAACGGGTGGCTGAATATCGTGGGCGGCTGCTGTGGGACGAACCCTGACCACATCCGAGCCATCGCAGAAGCCGTGAAGCCGTTTCCCCCACGGCCAAAAGGAAAGACTCACAACACTATGATTATTAGTGGGCTGGAGACGCTGGAGTTCACAGATCTCATTGGATTCTGCAACGTGGGTGAACGGTGCAACATCAGCGGTTCTCTCCAGTTTAAACGACTTGTGAAGAACGGTAAGTGGGACGACTGCCTCGCCATTGCGCGTAAGCAGGTGGAAGAGGGCGCCATGATCCTTGACGTCAATATGGATGACGGTCTCATCGATGGGGTCACGGCAATGACGCGTTTCCTGAACCTCATCGCCTCTGACCCGGAAGTGGCTCGTGTGCCTCTGATGATCGATAGCTCCAAGTTCCATGTGGTGGAGGCGGGTTTAAAGTGCACCCAGGGGAAGCCTATTGTCAACTCCATCTCCCTCAAGGTGGGCGAGGAAGAATTTCTGCGCCAGGCACATCTTATTCGGCGTTATGGTGCCTCCGCGGTGATTATGGCGTTCGATGAACAGGGCCAGGCAGCGGATTTTGAAAATAAAATTCGCATCTGCAAACGAGCGTATGACCTTCTGGTGCAGCATCATTTCCCTCCAGAAGACATCATTTTTGACGCGAACATTTTGACGATTTGCACCGGGATGGAGGAACACGACAACTATGCGCTGGAATTCCTGAACGCCGCCCGCTGGATCAAGGAAAATCTGCCGCACGCGAAGATCAGCGGGGGATTGTCGAATTTGAGTTTCTCCTTTCGCGGTCTGGAGACGATCCGCATGGCGATGCACTCCGCCTTCCTTCAGTACGCCATCACCGAGAAGATCATCGACATGGCGATTGTGAACGCCGGAGCGCTGCCGGTCTACTCGGATATCGATCCGGAGCTGCTCCAGCTCGTCGAAGACGCCATCTTCAACAAGTACGCCGCCGCAGCGGAGCGCCTCGTGGAAGCCGCGGAGGGCATACGCGAGTCGGAATCGAAGACGGGAGGGGCGCCTAAAAAGGCCGTAAAAGTGGACGAGTGGCGAATGGCCTCCGTGGAAGATCGCCTCTGTCACGCGCTGGTCAAGGGTGTCGTCGAGTTCATCGACGCCGATGTCGAGGAAGCTCGTACATCGGGGGCGTATGCGCGCCATCTCCACATCATTGAAGGTCCACTGATGAATGGCATGCAAACCGTAGGGACGCTCTTCGGGAGTGGAAAGATGTTTCTTCCTCAAGTGATCAAGTCCGCTCGCGTCATGAAGAGGGCTGTCGCCATTCTAATTCCGCATATGGAAGCCGAAAAGGCAAAGAATATGGATACGACCAAGACGCAAGCAAAGAAAATTATTATGGCAACGGTAAAGGGAGACGTACACGACATTGGCAAAAACATCGTCGGTGTCGTTCTCGGTTGTAACGGCTACGACGTGGTGGACCTCGGCGTGATGGTGCCATGCGATAAGATTCTGGCAGCGGCACGAGAGCATGAAGCGGACGTTATTGGATTGTCTGGCCTCATCACCCCCTCGCTCGATGAAATGGTACATGTGGCGAAGCAAATGAAGAAGGAAGGCTTTACGATTCCGCTCATGGTTGGAGGGGCGACCACATCGAAACAACACACCGCTGTCAAAATCAAACCACATTACGAGAAGGTGGTGCACGTGCTCGATGCCAGTAAGTCCGTCGTGACGGTCTCCTGCATGCTTGGCGAAAACGGTGAAGACTTCTGGGATGAAGTGCACGAGACGTATGAGGAGATCGCCGAAGACTATTTGTCGAATATGAAGGATCGCACCTACAAGAAAATAGAATTCTGCCGTGAAAATCGTTTGAAGATCGACTTCATCGCACACCCTCCCGCACCGACGCCGAGGAAGTTGGGCGTAATTGCGATCAATGATTATTCATTGGAGAGGATTGCCAGCAGAATTGATTGGAACCCCTTCTTTTCGGTGTGGCAGATCCGCGGAACGTATCCCAACAGAGGCTTTCCGAAACTGTTCAACTGCCCCACCGTCGGGGAAGAGGCAAAGAAGCTATTCGAAGATGCACAGCGAATGCTGAAGGACATCATCGACACGCGGTCCTTCAGCGCTCGTGCAGTCGTAGCCCTTCACCCCGCCAATAGTGAAGGCGATGACATTTTGGTGTTCAAGGATGAGACACGCAGCGAAGTCATTGGTACGTTTTACGGCCTCCGTCAACAGGCCGAGAAGGAGCCCGGGGAGCCGTACTTAAACTTGTCGGATTTCATCGCTCCACGTGGTGTGGCGCCAGATTACATCGGGGAGGTCGTCGTGGGTATCTTCGGGGCCGAAGAGATGAGTGCGCGCTACGAAGCGGAGAACGACGGCTATAACTCCATTATGGTGAAGGCTCTAGCGGATCGCTTTGCGGAAGCGTTCACGGAAGAGGTGCACCGTCTCGTTCGCACGGACTATTGGGGATACATGCCAGAGGAGTCGGCCGAAACCGCAGAGCTGATTCAAATGCAGTATCAGGGCATTCGTCCTGCCCCCGGCTATCCGTCACAGCCCGATCACACCGAAATGGACACAATGTGGAACATCGCGGATGTCGAGAACCGAACCGGCGTGCGGCTCTCCGAGTCGTACGCGATGCTTCCTGCGGCAGCGGTGAGTGCCCTTATATTTGCCCACCCGCAGTCCAGATACTTCGCAGTGGGGAAAATTCTGAAGGACCAGGTGGACGATTACGCCGCTCGGAAGGGGTGGACGGAGGAGGAGGTGGAGCGCCGCTTAGGTCCATGCCTCGGCTATGAGCCTACCATTTAACATAGTTCTACGAAATTATATCTGTTCTTCTTGAGGGCGTCTGTCACCTCTGTTTACTAAATTATTTCAAACTCATTTAAGAAATCGAATAATATATGTTTATATATATGTACAGCACAATAAGATATATATAATTCTCCGCTCGATGTCTCGGATATCCAACGGCCAGGAGCAAAAGATCATCAGCGTAAGCAGGGTAACCTCGCAACGTCTTGTGTGCTTCGTATACATTCTTACTTCTCGTGGAAGACTTTGATGTCCATCCTTCTTTTTTTTTTTTTTTCGTACTGCACTTCTTCTTTATTTTCTTGTCGTTGTTATGAGGCTGAATCACTATTGGCTTAGTGTTGGGCTTGGAGTTCGACACAGTTTAGAGTAAAGCTTATGAAACTATGATGCGGCTGCTTCCTTTCACTTTTTTTTATCTAATTTTTTTTTTTTGCTATTTTTTAAAAATATATATTTATCCCTCCAGTAAAAGGTACAATGCTCCGAAGATGCATTGCTCGACGAACTATCGTGAAGAAGAGGGAGTCCCTCTTTCAGCCCTCCTCCAGCGTTCATGGCTTTACGGTCAATGGCGTGCGTGTGGTGGAAGAGTTGAACCTTGTGGCCTATGAAATGACGCACCATGCCACCAAGGCGAAGTATTACCACATCGATTCAGATGATACGAACAATACGTTCTGTATCGGTTTTCGTACACCTGCAGAAAATAATAAGGGCACCTCTCACGTTTTAGAGCACACGGTGCTGTGTGGCAGTGAGAAGCACCCTGTCAGAGATCCGTTTTTCATGATGTTGCGGCGATCGTTAAGCTCCTTCATGAACGCCATGACCGGCGCCGACTACACCCTCTACCCCTTCTCCACAACGAACACCCAAGACTTTCAGAACCTTCTTGGTGTCTATTTAGATGCGGTGTTCTTCCCACTGCTGAGAGAAGAAGATTTTAAGCAGGAAGGACACCGTGTGGAGGCGGTGAAGCCTGAGAGTGGGGCGAGCGGCACCCCCGATATTCATCTGGAGCACAACGGAGTGGTGTTTAATGAAATGAGAGGGGTGGTCACAGATCCCTCGAACCACTTCTGCCGCTGTGTGCTTCGAACGATGCTGCCAGACACTCATTATGTGTTTAATTCCGGTGGCAACCCACCCGACATTCTCACCCTGACGTACGAGGAGCTCGTGGAGTTCCATCGACGTCACTACTCCCCCAGTAACTCTGTCACGCTCACTTACGGTTCTCAGCACCCTGAGGCGCATCTGAAAGCGCTCAATGAATACTTCTCACGTTTCCCTGAGACGGCGCCGGTGAAGGTGCCCACTTTGCCCGAGCGCTGTCGCTTTAAAGCCCCGATTGACGTTCAACTGGAAGGGCCTCTGGATGTTATGGGGAACCCAAAGATGCAGAAGCGAATCATTGTTTCGTACGGCATCCCTCAGGAGCACAATGATTTGCAAAGTGTGGTGGCTCACAGTGTTCTGGACGACCTGCTGTCTGTGGGCCCGAGTTCACCAATGTTTAAGACACTCATTGAGTCTCAAATTGGGTCGAAGTACTCCCCTTTGAAAGGGTACGCTTCCTATCTCTCCTCCCCTATCATGTCGTACGGTGTGGCCGGAGTGGATGACGAGCGACCCAACGTGGAGCAAGAAGTGCTTCAGGCCGTCACCGCAGCGCTTGATACCGTGAGAAAAGACGGATTTTCAGCTCGAAGAGTGGAGTCCGTCGTCTTTCAGCAAGAACTGTCGCAACGGCATCGATCGTCGGACTTTGGCCTCAACCTGTGCACGGGTTTGTGTGGCCTTTGCTTGTGTCGGAGCGGCACCAACCCTGCGGATTACATCAACTGGCTGCCGCACTTGAAGCGAATTGAACAAGAGAATGGACTCTCCCTGCTCTCGTTGGTTCAGAAGAATCTGCTGGAGAACCCCCACAGAGCAGTGATCTCCGTTTCTCCGAAGAGCACCTACGTCGAGGAGTTCCGCGCGCACCTGAAGAAGCTCGATGACGATCTTAATTCGGCGACTCCGGTGGAGGAGAAACAACGAATTGAAGAACAAACCGCGGAGTGGCTAGAGAGGGTTCGGCAGCCCCAAAACTCAGACCTTCTGCCGACGCTGAAGGTGAGTGATATTCCGAAGGAGTCCTTTCGTGAGCCCACCCCACTTCCGAGCTCTCACTCCAAGGCAGTGAGCACCATCGCGTACCCCACCAACGGGTTAGTCTACGTTCATGGCCTCGTGCCGCACTCCTCGGCTCTCATCGCCACCATGGAAAAGGGCAGCCTTGCCGACATTCCCGTACATCTTCCGCAGTGGGTTCATCTGGTGGGGCAAACGGGTGCGGGGCCCTTCTCCTTCAGAGAGCACTCCGTTGAAGCGGAGTTGGTGTGCGGGGGCTTTGGCTTTCACCCCATCCTGAACGAGTCGTATCAGTCCAAGGGCAGCTTCATTGGCGGAGTCACTTTTGGATTTTACACGACAACCTCCAAGCTACAGCAGGCGCTGGATCTTCTTCGATTAACTCTTTTGGAGCCACGGACGTCAGAGGAGGATCTGGATGTGTACAACCGCGTGCTGTCCCATGCGAAGATGCAGTGCTCTCGTAGTGTGCAGTCGCTGCAGAGCCGAGGCAATGCGATGGCGGTGTCCGCTGCAGCCGCTCGCCTCTCTACCCGCGCGGCCATTGCAGAGAAGTGGAGTGGCTTAGAGAAGTCCCGTGAGGCTTCGGTGCTGCTAGATAAGCTTCAAGGGAGTGAAGAGGTTTGTCGACCCGCCGTCAGGGAGCTCCTGCAGGACTACAAGACGTTCGCAGAGGAAATGGTGTGCAACATGAAGAAGGGGCTGATGTGGGCCACCTGTGAAGCGGAAGACCAAACCGCTGTCGACGCGGCGCTCTGCCGCTTCCAGGGTGCGTTCCCAGATTCCGGGCCAGAGATGAGCGGAGCGTCGTGCCGTCTGACGCTCCCCTCTCGGACGGCTGCACCGGTGAGCGACGCTGGGCAGGCGTCGCACCCACTACCCATTGACACATCCTTTGTCGGACTCGCTCTGCCGCACGATTTAACGTGGGCGCACCCCGAACACGCTGCACTGCGGGTCGCTTGCCAGCTGCTGGACAATGAGTACATGCATCGGAAAGTAAGGGAGGAGGGCGGAGCATACGGTGCCTCCGTGGGCCCGACGCTGATCGGTGAGGTGGGCGGCATCACCATGTCCAGCTACCGCGATCCCTCCCCGCAGAAGACGGTGCTCGCTTTCCATGGGGCGGCCGAATGGCTGGCCGACGCGAAACACGTGACGCAGGAGAAAATTGATGAGGCAAAGCTCCGGCTCTTCTCCAAGATCGATGCGCCGTACACCGCCGATGCCTTTGGCGAGAGCTATTTTTTGCATGATGTGCCTCACGAACTGCGACAAGCACTTCGTGACACTCTGCTGGCGGTGACCCCAGCACAAGTGGTGCAAGCCGCAAAATATTTGGATACCAAGCATGCCGCGATCTCTGTCCTGCATCCCGAGTCTGAGAGCATGGGAACCAGCTAATGCAAAAATCTTTTGATAACATTAATTATTATGAGTCAGTAAAATATCCGTAGAGATACGAGAATGTTAACAGGAGCGCCCGTCGAAGGATCACTAATGGTGTATGAGCTCTATGTGTATGTGCAGATCACCTTTAGAGACGCAATGCGGCTTGGTTTGATGCGTAGACGAGAGGGAAAATAAAAATAAAGAAAATATACTGTGAAAAAGACCAATGCGTGTAATAGTTGTTGGTGTCGTTGATTTTCTCTGCTCGTAGAGAAGAAGCTATTTCTGCACATCCAGTCGAATGGGCGATGATTTTGATGTTTTTTACTTGAAGTACTGTAAGGAGCGCTTCACTTTCCTTTATTCCACTCGACTCTTTTTTGATTGTTCTTCATGAAATCACAGTTGACACGTAAAGTTGAAACTAAAAATTATCTTTAGAAGGGCGTTCCACGCTCCCTTTCCGCGACGGGCAGTGCCGCTCTCTGTGGAATGAGTGACAAGGCGTTGCGTGCCATTGAATACTTTTCAAGCATTCGATGGATTGTGCCATCAATACGAAACTATAGGAGAAACGTGCGGCACCCGGCTTTCTCTGTTTCCGATCATTCGACACTCACGAACTTCTGTGGCCGCTATTGGAAATGGTTCGGCATTGGAATAATGAGTGGCGTCAGTGGTGCCGTCTTACTTCAGTGGGACACCGGTTTTCCGGCGGTTCAGTGCAAATCATTTGACATGCCGACTCCGCAATACCTTATTCCTTTTTATCTCCGTGACGTCGGCTCTCACTTCCGGCACTACGCCTCCATCAAGAATGGAAAGGAGCTCTCGATGACCGTGGAGGATTTAGTCTGCGCTCTCCTCGCTCTTCCATCCCGTGGTCGGGAGGACGCACACCTCGCCACCCCGAAACTTCGCGCGTTGTTTGCCGCGACCGATGAGGATATGGACGGCACGATATCCTTCTCCGAGTTTCGAGTTCTCGCGGCCCTTCTACAGCTTCAAGGAAATAATTTACCCGTCCTGTTCCGTCTGGCCGACAAAGAAGAGAAAGGCTTCGTCACCCTGAAAGAATTTGCCACCATCTTGTACGGAGCGACCCGGGACAACGCGCTGTATCACCAGCTCGTGTCCCCGAAGGCTCGACAGAACAACGGGTTGCTTCAGCACCTATTGGGGGGTTCTTCTTCTCCACAGCGCTGCACAGAGGACGACATCCGCCGCTTCGTCCGAGAGGTCGAGGAGCAGCTGTGGGAAGCGGATTTTCGTCGGTTTGGCAGCAACGGGAAAATTCGCCCGTCGCAATTTGTGCAGCTCATCGCGAGCCACGTCCTTGGAACGCATCCGCCGTACTACTTGGAAGCGAATATTCAGCGCCTGCAGAAGACAGGTGCTGCGTATGGAGACATCACGCTTCCGATGTGGATGGCCTTTAATCGAGTGATGAAGGCTGCTGAAGACGTGTCCGACGTGTTCGCCTTCTTTGGTGCGACAGGGAATGCGGTGTCGAAGGAGAACATCGGACGAGTTTTGCGGGCGGCAGGTATCGATGACCTGCCGCCCGCCACAGCGGATATTCTCTTCGCTGTGTTTGACAAGAATGGAGATGGCAAAGTCGATCTGGAGGAGTGTCTTTCAGTCGTGGGTCTTCGACGCCAGTTTTACTACCAGTCCGGTTCCAGTAGATCGAGCTCCATCTTCCCCACGCGGGCTTGGAATTGTGTGGAAGAACTATTTTCGTGATGCCAAGTGAAGGTTCTTCTCTACTGAAAAATCGAAACAAAAAAAAATGGAATGTATTGACCACTCTTCCCGGCAATCATGCTATCTTTACACTATATACACATATAGTCTATTGCGAATAGTTCATTCCTGCTCTTTCCGATATACCCTATTATCATGTTTCCTTTTTATACAGCAGTTGGAGCTAGAATCACAAGTAAAGTTAATAATTGTATTACTATCGCTCTCGTGAAAGGCTTTGTCTCAGTAAGTTAATAATTTAATATATATATATATAGAATTTCTAAGACCGAATACTCTTCCAATAAAATGAGTAGTCCTCCTGGACCGGACAGCAAGACGGTCTTTCTGGTACAGCTTTCCGCAATCCTCTCCCAGGTGCTGAACGTTCTTCAAGCAGGCGTCGCGGCGGCCCCGTCAAACACCAATTTATTGGCTTTGAAGACCACCGTCGCGGAATGGATGAGTTCTGTGAAGTCGGCGTCGGTCTCGGAAGAGCTCGAGGGGCTCGAAGGGGCCCCAAAGCTGCCGGAGACGGAGGTGTTGACTCCGACGTCGGACACCGGCACAGACATCCCTCTTCCACTTTCCACTCCTGTCGTCCTCGCGCTTCCTGTAGCCAATGATATTGGCACCCACACCCTCGTGGAGCTCGTTCAATTAGTCGCCAAACTCTTCACTGTTGAAGGCCCGGAAAGCGGAAAGCTTCGAACATTTGCACGCAATTTGATCCATCTCGTTCAAGTGCGGTGTGTCTCAACCTTAAGAGAGTCGCTGCACTACGTGGTACTTCTGACGTACGGGAAGGTAGAAAAGGTGCCCCGCTCTCGATCCCTCTCCACAGACGCTGGGATAGAGGCGGAGACGATGGGCGGCGACGTCTCCAATGAGTCGACCGCGCGCACGGCATCTGCTGTGCATCTTGCGCATGTCATCCGGACGAGTGGCGCGGCCCTGACAGAGTGCTTGGAGCTGACGATTTTCCAGTCGGATAGGAACAATCTTCGTTTTCCTCTTCAAATATCCGTGGACACATTGAAGCATCTGTATAAGATGATGAAGACGTTCACTCGAGCCATTGAACGCACAGAAATGGCATCCATCAACGAAGAGAGCCGTGTGAAAATGCAGACCGACAGGGTTACTTTTGATAAGATGGTGGAGCTCAGGATTGTCGAGCTGCGTGCTATCTGGGGATGTGCGTTAACGCACTCTCTTAGCCGCATTGGTCGTAGTATTCCGCCTATAATCTCATTTTTAGTGTCCATCGCAGCACAAAGCCCTGAGATGAACTCCACGACGACACAAGCCCCTTCCCCGCCACCTCAAGCGCAAGGAGTTGGTGTGGATGCGGCCCACGCCCTCTTTGCCTTCGCCCCTCACGGTGAAATCGTAAAGAAGACACCGAATAGCTCGAGCGACCGAGCGGAAGTGTCTCCTGCCAACGACACCGCAGCAGGGATAGAGAAGCACGGGTTTGGCTCCTTCGCTGCAGTGCTCCTCGCACGTCTGGGTCTGAACTACGCCACCGAATTTGTAGCGGCACTCTCAGCGCAGTGTGGCGATGACAACGAGGGCAGTCTGGTCGCGACGCGTATTGTGACGGATAGCCTGCGACTTCTGGCGGCAGAAAGTTCTGCCATTCTGGAGTGCTTAGTGTCCCAGCGATGGCGGTACCACTTCTTCGATGGGATTTTGGCGCGTATCGTCTCCATGCAACCGGCGGTATTAGCTTCCGGGTTAGGAGACCTGCAGCTGGTGGCCACCACGTGTATCGGAAGCTCCAGCACGAGCACGGTGGGCTCGGAAATCGGAACGATTTACAGCGGCTGTATATTTCGACTGTTGGAGTCTGGTAACTGTCCTCTGTACGCCAAGCGACAGTTCATGCTCCATTTACTGCAAACCTTTCTGCAATACAGCCCCCCCAGTCGCTCCCCACACGGTGGTGGGTCCCCCATCCCGCTGTTGCTGCACCTCTATCACACCTTTGACCTGGACCTTCACGCGCACTCGCTCAATATCGTGCAGCAGTTCATTGCAGTGCTGTCGCGCATTGTTCGTATGACCCCAGCATCGGAGTTTCGGAAGGACACGGAATCGCAACAGCAGCTCCTGCGCAGGCTGAGGAAGTCGAAAGACAGCGACTCCGGTGATCTCAGTGTGACGGACGGCGAAGCGCTGATCGTGTACCAGCAGTCGCTTCCGCTCATGGCACTTCACGGTCTTGTGGTTGCCATGGAACTGCTGCGCGTACAAGTGCCGCCTGAAACTCTGGTGGACAGCGCTGTCACGCGGCTGCTCCCCCCTTGTAACGAACGGGACATCAAGCAAAAGGAGCAGCACATGGTCGACATCTTCAACGAATCCCCGAAGAAGGCTATCCAAATGCTGGTGGAGATCACTCCGGAGATATTCAATCCTCCCGGATCTGAGGCGTTCCTCGAGGGTTGTGAGGCGACAAAGCTTCCCGCACCGGCGAACAAGCGCATAGCGGACAAGGTCCAGGCCGTAGCAGACTTTATTTGGTCCATCCCGGCGCTTCACGCGGAGGCAGTGTCGGACTACATTACGACCCCAGCCGTCTTTCCCTTGCAAGTCTGTGCCAACTTAATGAAACGACTCCCACTGAGCGGCCTTGACCTCGTCGATGCGCTGAACGAATTCTTCTTCGCCTTTACGCTGTCCAAGGAAGGTCAGCGTGTGGAACGGCTCTTGGAGTACTTCAGTGATGCCTATTTCGATGCCAATCAAGGAAGGGATGTGGATCCATCTGTTTTTCCTTTCGTAGACAAGGAAGCCTGTTTTGTCACGACGGTCGGGACAGTCATGTTAAACACCAACCTACACAACCCGCGGGCTTCCACCTCCATGACAGAGGACACCTTTTATGCGCAAATGAAGGCGTGCAATGGGGACAAGGGGTTTTCTCCCAGCTTCATCCGCAACATCTTTACTCGAATAGCAAGAAGCCCGTTCAGCTCTGCGGTCTCCCCCGCACTAGCACAAACCGCAGCCGAGAATCTCGCGACGAGTCGCGGTCTCGACTCGCTTTTCATTTCAACAGAGGAAAGGAAACAAATTGCGTTTGGCCTTGAACGGCAGCGCGTGCTGATGGAAGTGCATTATGTGCTGCACTCTCGTAAAGTTGCCTCACCCCCCAACCCGCAACCCGACTCCTTATGGTGGCCCCGCATCACGAGAGATCTCTTCCTTAGCACGTGGTCGTCCGTCTGCGCGGTGTTTGGCCCAGCGATGTTCGATGGCGCCGAAGCTCCTGAAGTGGTGCTCCCCAAGTGTGTGCGCGGGCTGCAAGCTCTGCTGTGTGTCGCTGCCTCCTTCGCCCTGTCCACAGAGTGCGAGGCCATGCTGCTCTCCATTCTAGGCCTCTGCACCTTTGACTCGGTGCGCACCTCGTGTAGAACGGCGGTGCTGGTGGTCTCCGGCTCACCATACTCTGTGTTCTTCTCAGAGCGGTGCTGGGTCTTGGTCCTCGGGCTCATTTGTACCTTGAAGAAGGAAAACCACCCCCTTCCCACTCATGTCGAAAACGTGATGGCTCGGCTAGAAGCATTCACCCGATATAAAGAGCGCGGAAAAGACGAAACAGATGCAGAGAGCGAAGCCGCTGCACAGCAGCACTCGTCTTCTTCGCTCTCCTCGAATGAAGTGCCAAGGGAAGGAGAACCCGAAAGCACGAAAAAAATAGATCCCGACGATCTCTTCTCTGCTGCCGGCGCTGCGAACCGAGCTCTGAAGGCGCTTATGTCTATTCTTAAAGATGTTCCCGTGAACGATACAGATAGCCTTGCTTCCGTTCTGGAGCTGTTGGAGAGATGCTTAGAGTACACGCGCATTACACACGGGAGTACAGACCACCTTACAGAAGTGGCAAATTACTTAAACGTGGAGGGCTTTTCCTCCGTGGTTCTCCCTCATCTACATGACGAGTTTCATCGCCACGCCGAAAGCGACGCAGCCCTTCAGCTCATCGGGACTTACGTGACAAGGTTCTTTGCAACGCTCTTGGAGTCCAACGCTGTGGAGAGCAGCGCTCACTGCGTTACGTGCTTTGATTTCTTCCGCACTCTCTTTGATTCTGCTGTTGAAAACTCTCTCGTTCAAGCACATGTTCTACAGTGTGTGGGGCAACTGGCATCCAGCTCACTCTTGGCGCCGCACTCGAAGGACAGCACTTCGGCGTTGTACACCAGTTTCTCTGTGTGGCGAAGGGTGCTGTACCCAGTCGTGATGAGCTTTACCAGTCCCCAATGTGCGCGGAATGAAATAAGTGGATTAGCCAGCATGGTACTACGAAAAGTGGTGCAGAGCCTCACAGGATGCATCGCGAACCACCCCTCTGGAGAGGACCCCACCATCTGGTTCCCTCCGGTGTTACTACTGGCCAATACCTGCTACATTGGCGCCATGTGCAGTGAGGCAGATATAGCACATAGTGGTGTGAGTCTCCTGGCCAGCCTCTGCTTGTCGGGACTCTCTCTGCACGCGATGCCCCGCTGTGAAGGAGAGCTGGATGCAGGCAGTGTAGCCGTGACGCCAGACACCAGTGCGCCGAGTGAGATGCCGCAGGAACAACTCCTGAAGGCGTTTGTATCGCCGCTGCAGGACCCAGACTCGTGTTTTCTCGTCATCCATCTGCTGGAGCGCTTGAGTCTTCTGCTTCGCAGTGAAAGGGAACCTATCCGAGCCGAGGCCGTTGAGCATTTGCGAAAGCTTCTCCCCGCGATGAACCTCCCACGACGCCACTCGCTGCACCGCCACCTGGTCGTACTGCTGACGCACGTCGTATTAGGCGGGACGGTAATGAACCGTGCCCCCATGTCGCTGGTGGACCCCACCCTCATCTCTTTTTGGCTCTTCTCTGTCGCGGAGGTCCCTCACAGCATGCGGCGCTGCTCGCGCTCGTCGTTCCGCTCTACGGTTCACCCGGTGCTGCGTTTGATGACCACTGGCGTGCTCTCCGTGTGTCCCCCTACGGAGCGCGCCGAGGTGGCGGAGCTGATGATGGTGCGCTGCCTCACCGTACTGGTGCTCTCCCCCAGCGCTTCACCCGCCACCCGGGCCCTTGGCGCGTTTTTCTTCTCCCCTTGTGTCGAGGTGTGCGGCGTGCGGGGGTGTGACCACGCCAAGGTGAGGGAAGTCCTCGGCCGCTGCGTGGGGATCATCCTGTTTTGGCTGACAGGCTCGAATGGGCGTGGTGCTCAAGAGGGGGAGAGGGATCCCGAGAGCCCTTCCAAAGCTCTGCATTCCAATCCATGTGGGTTCACCTGGGTCGAGGCACACGCGAAGCTCAGCCACTCTGAGCGACAGCACTACAACGCTTCAGCCGAAGAGGCGCTGGACGTGCTACACAGCCAGAGAGATAACCGCTGGATAACAGGTGGCGGCACTGAGGCGACTATGTCTGATTTCATGAAGTTGTGCAACAGCCTTGATGATCCGAGTAAATCTCTCAACTCATTTCAGCAAGGGCGTTCGCGTAGTGTGGTCACCCCCGAACTGTCTGCTGCGGAGAAGCAGACGGACACCTTCAGTTTGCTCACCAATTTGTTGTCTGGGCTTCCAAATGCCCTGTCGCAGCTAGAACAGGCTTCGTTAGACGACACTACTCAACACACCAGTGAGACGAATGCGATCCACACCAGCAATTCGGAGGGCGGCAGCGTGGCGGACTCGGAAGGGTGGTGCTTGCCCTCTGTGACCCCCATCGTGCTGATCCAACTGCTGGTGGAAATGATGACATTGCTCTTCACTTCTTTCTGGAGCGTGAATCACCCCGCACAGCTCTCGGAAAGGACAACCGGTAATGTGATCATGCCGCACACGGCGGTACGCGGGGTGCTCAACACGTATCTAGAGTTGGCGCTAAAATCGGAAGGCTACCCGCTGCATTTACTGAAAGGGATCTTGGAAGACTTAACGGGGTTGATGAGCACGCTGCAGATGGCGGTGTCGAGCGGCCAACGCACGCACTCCACTGACTCCTTTGCGGCTTCATCCATTTCCTCGAAGAATAGCGTTCTCGTCGACGTCAGCTTACTTCAGCAGCTGAACCCTCAAGAGCAGCAGCACATTCGCAATTGTAACAGCGGCATGTACCACGAGCTTTGCGCCGTGCTGGAGTTCTGGATACGTCGCTTGACCCCCTTGAGCGACGTGTCGGAGCGGCACGCGGAGATCTCTCGGCTTTCTATGGATTACCACGTGTGCTCGTCTCTGGTGCAGCTTCTGCCGGAAGACGGAGGTCCGCTGGTCGCGAGCCTGAAGGGGTACCTCATCTGGTTCATGAGGCAGAGGACGGGGGAGGGGCCCCAGTGAGGCTTTAAGATCCGCTCGAAATCTCGTAGAGGCATTTCACTAGCAGTCTTCCAGAGTAAAATAAAGTGAGTGAATACAAAAAAAAAAATGTGTAGCAAATGGAAAAAAGATCGCTAATGATAAAATGATATCCTCTTTCTAAGGGTACTTTTCTGCTGTTATCGCCTTTCTTATCTTTTCTTTTTAAAAAATTGAATAGCTTCTGTTAAAAAATCACTACTATATTGCTGTACCCTTTGATACCTATTTCTATTCTGCACGCTCTCCTTCACCTCCACTGCCAGGCCTGTGGA
Organism: Vickermania spadyakhi; assembly: GCA_030849815.1. Taxonomy (NCBI): domain Eukaryota; phylum Euglenozoa; class Kinetoplastea; order Trypanosomatida; family Trypanosomatidae; genus Vickermania; species Vickermania spadyakhi. The sequence continues at coordinate 14,963 of JASAOA010001656.1, read as the reverse complement.
TGCCCTCGTCTTTACCTTTACTGCCGTCTCCGCGCACAACTTTGCACGATGGGGCCCTTTCCTCTCAGCGGCACTGGCTGCCGTTGGCCGCAGGAATCCTCTCCGACGACCTCTCTTGCTCTTCTGTGGACGAGGAGCAGTTTGAAGCGGCGACAGTGGCGCCAAAGGACCTCTGTGCGACGAAGAGCACTCCAGTTCGACGATCTCTCACGCTCCGCAGAACCAGTGAGACGCTGCACGATGGCATAGTTGATATGCGGGAGACACTCCGTGTGCAACACAGCCTTCTAGAGGAGGTACTGCACGCAGCAGAGGAAACGATATGGACCGCGGCGTGGGGCTTGGCGTATAAGGAGGAGTGGAAAGCAGAGCCGCTCCCCGCCACAGCCCATTAGGAGGACGTTCACGGCCCGGTGGCACGAATACCATTATTATTCTTCGCGTACATGCTGTCCCGTTGCTTGATCCTCATCCCTAAAAAAAAACGGTACACAGCACGAGACGTTCTTCAAATGCGTCATTTGCAGTTACAACACTGTTTCAGTACCGTAGCTCCTTTATTACTTCTGCTAGTTGCGATTGTTGTTTTAAGGCTGTCCCATCATTTTTCTCTAGAAAGAACGTGTTGTGTTGTTTTTTTTTTAAGCTGACTATTTTCGTTTGTTTCGTCTCTTTTGATCCTGATGCACTCTTCTTTACTTTTTTTTTTGTCTTTAGGTATCCGTGGCTCGTGTAAAGGATTCGTACCACACCAAACTTCCTCATGCGGTGCGTTGCGCTTCGCTGTCGTGCCTGCCTCGGTTTTAAGACACGGGCTTCCGCCTGTGCGGAGTTATCAGAGGTTTCTTCGTTGTGCGCTCCGTCCCGGCCGGCCCACCTCGTGGTGGCGTTATCCGGCGGGGTGGATAGCAGCGTGGCCGCTCTTTTCCTTCACCGTTGTGTGCACACCATCTTGGACGTGGAGAGCCTTCAGTCCAGTGAAGCACCTCCACCCCTGGCGTTGCTCATGGAGGCGATGCAATCTCGAACACCGTGGTCTTCCGTCTGCGGTCGTGCTGCGCCACTGACGTCCTCCTCCAGTCGAGTGGTGACAATTGAGGCTGTTCACTTCCGCTGCTGGAGCCGTGAGGACAGCCCGCATCGGTACTGGTGTGCGCAGGCAGAGCGAGACTGGGAAGACGCTCAACGGGTGGCGAGACAGCTCGGGCTTTGGCCTCCATTCCAATCACCTCCCATCATGGACTTCAGTGCGGACTACGCGCAGGAGTGCTGGTCACCGCTCCTCCATGCCTTTGCCGCCGGCGAAACCCTCAACGTCGATGTTCTGTGCAATGAGCACATCAAGTTCGGAGCTCTACTGCGCGCGCTTTCCCAGAATCGCCCCTCGTCTCTCACAGACGAATCGAAGGTGTATCTTGTGACGGGTCATTATGCGCGTACGGTCTATCTCCCTCATCCCGATGGAAGCGGGTCTCGACCTGTCTTGTCGAAGCCCTTTACAGTGTTGAAGGACCCACTGAACGATCAAGTGCACTTTCTTGCTCGTGTGAAGGAGGCAGCGCTCCGCCACGCGGTCTTCCCTCTCGGGCATCTCTTCGCAACAAAGAAAGATGTCCGGGAAGTGGCGAAGCGCTTTGGACTGCTGGATGTCGCTCGAAAGAAGACGAGTACAGGGGTGTGCACGATGGGTTGCACCGCGGTTCAGGAGGGGGGCCTGCTCACCGGCACTGCTCCCATCTCGAAGGCCGCGAGGTCCCGCTCGGAACTCCGCTTCCCGCACCTTCTACGGGAATTCATTCCTTCGCCTCGTGCAGCGGCCGGAAGTCCGGCGACGCGTTTCGTGCTCACCGAGACGCCGGAGGACGAGCAGGAGGAGCTGTCGATGGCGCAGTTTCACTGGGGGCCGCAGACCCAGCGATGGCTCGCCGACCCCTCTCTAGGTGCATTGCCCGCCTACACCTTCACCGTTGGCCAGAAGCTGCACTACTGCCGGCAGCGGCCAGACGGGAAGCGAGAACTGGAGACGTTCTACGTTAGCAAGAAAATACTGCGAAAGGCAGCGTCGCCGGACGAGCAGTGCGGTGATGGGCTGGAGGCCCGTGTCCTCGATGTCGTTCTTCTGGTTCGTACCTTCACGCACCCCTCCTTCTTCTCAGAAGCGCTGCGAGTGAAGGACTGGACTCCTCAGTTGCCGCCGTCATTCAAGACCACTAGCGGCCCGCTTCATCGCTGTGTCTGCTTCGTGGCCATCCGGCATCACGACCCGCTGCAGATCGCGACCATCACGTGGGAGGAGATGAGCAGCTCCGCTGTGGTGACGTTTCCGACAACGGCGCTCGCAGTGCCTCGTGCCGCCGTGCCTGGCCAGCTGTTAGTAGCTTATCTTCCGGCGCGCTGGTGGGCGCAGGACGGTGTGAGCGATCTGCAGGCGCGTGGCGAAGCTTTGAAAGCGTTTCACCAGCGGTGTGCCGACCTGGTGGTGGTGGGCAGCGCGTGGGTGACGTGATGGGTGGTGGGGTGAAAGGAATCTATCTTTTATGAGGGGTGAGAATCAAACCTCCTGAACCACCTCTGCTTCATGAAATATATATATTCAAATCTCCTTTTCATTTTATTTTGTGCATGTTAGCTATCACTGTTATGCCGTATTAGCGTTCTTCTTACACATGCTTGAGCCTTCCATTTTTATTTTTATTTTTCCCCTCATCTTTCTTCTCATATTTATTACCATTATTCGTTGTTGTTTTTTGTTTTCTTTCTCAAAGACACCATTAAAAACAGGCACGCATTGCGAGTGGCTTTCTCTTCTCTTCTCTCGTCTATCGTTGTCCATCCGTGAGATTATAGAAAAGAGAGAGAGTGAGAAATCATTGTCGATTACACATTTCACTCATTAGATTAGCTTATCTAAACTTGATGAGTCGTACCGTTACATTATTAGTATTCCGTGCTCTGTTGTTATTATTGTTTTAGAAAACGTAGTAGTAACTCTCTGTGACGAGACAATAACACTGCTAATAGTTCGAAGTTTATTCTTATTTCGGGTTGTATTTCTTGAAATATCGTGATATACATCCGTTTAACTTCTATGTAAAATCACTGTAGCAAAACAAAACAAAACGAAGCAGACACGCGTAACGGAAAAATGCTTTCTGAACTGTTTACTTCCTTATTCGAAATCCAGGATGAAGACAAGTACGCCAACCAATTCCGTGAAGACTCTAGCGGCAAGCGACGCACGCAAATGAGAGATAACGGCTTCTTTAGCACATTCCGTCACATCCAGCGTATCCCGGGTATCTTGTTGGATCTCGAAGTCTATTTCGCGCTTACTTGCTTTGGCCTTGCAGAGCACCTGCTGGGGCTTCTCTTGCTGCCAGTCAAGGTAATCCTGCTGACCGCCAAAGGCATTCTTCATCGTCGTGACTACGTTTCTACTCGGGATAGGCTGTCTCTAGGGGTGATGAGCGTGTGCCTGCTCGTCTACTGGCTCTGCAGTTCTGCTACCACACAGCTGTACTCGTACATGTATCACGCGGTACGTCGTACTTCTTTTATCAAGCTGGTCATGATATTTAGCATATTAGATGTCCTGGACAAGGCGCTCTCATCCCTCACGCAAGACACGCTGGAGGTGTTCTACGCGGCACTGGAGAGTCGGCATCACCGCCCTTCTAAGTGCTACCGCTCGAGCACTGGCCACCGCAAGACGGAGTCCCCACTGAAGCCACCCCCCACTCCGGGAAACAGCCCCGCCCCACAAGAGGGTTCGAAGGAGTCCCCTGCCGCTTCAGCGTCCTCGATGGACGAGCCGATGCGCTTCGCCTCGCCAGCGGAGGGTGAAAAGACGTCTTTGGGCTCGTCGGCGTCGAGCGAGCGGCTCTGTGGTCCTCCGCCACCCGTAACGGTGGAAGCGAGTCCGTCCCACGACGAACAGAAGCCCCTCGTGTTCTCCACCGCGCTGCTCGTCGGCGCTGGAGTGACGGCTACCCTTACTGTGGCGCTCCACTCGCTGAGCCTCCTGCTCGTGGCGGTCACACTCAACGTCTCGATCAACGCGGACGCCAATTCATTGCTCGCTCTTCTTATTAGTAATAATTTCACTGAGCTCAAGAGCACCATCTTCAAGAAGTACACTCCCGAATCGCTGCACTCGGTTTGTGTCGTGGACGCTATCGAGAGGCTGCAGTACATTCTGCTCTTCTTTGTGATCACGGTGCAGCACATCAGCGAGAAGTTCAACGAGCTCGCTGTGATTGACGGAATCATTATTATCTCCGTCGAAGTCGTGATCGACTTTGCTAAGCTGCTCTTCTGCTGCAAGTTTAATGGCATTCCACTCTCCGTGTTCCGGTCCTACACCGAACTCTCCTTGTTAGACATCGCTGCGGAGAAGGTGCTGTGGAAGCTATCCGCCGTGGATGTCCGCGTGGTGCCTCCCCTCGAGCCCATTCCCCTCACCGCCTCGCCTCCCGTAGGAAAACGCGACCCCACCTCCGCCGAGCTGCTCCAACCCAACTACGGCTTCTCCCCAAAGAACGTGAAGCGGGCCGGGCTAGACGCGAACGCCTACGCCGCCCTGGTCCTCTGGAGTCTGCTGCGTGTCGCCGGGTACCTCTGCCAGTCCGCGCCAATGGTGCTGCTGCTGTGCTTCACGGCCCTGTGTTTGATGAAGCTCCTCTTGTCCGCCGTCGTGTCGGGGGTCGCCGCGCGGTTTGTGCTGCGCTCGCTGCTGGAGGACCAGCCGCGTGTCCCCACCGCTCGCCACACCGGCCCGCGGACTTCAAAGGCGCTGCGACAACGGCTGACTTCAGCGCTGCTGCGGGACGAGACCGAAGCAGCGCCGTGCCGTGCCTCGAACGACGGAGAGCCGGAAAACGCGCCGACCTCCGCCTTTGTCGTGCAGCTGACTCCGCTGCTGTGTGCGCTGCTGAGGGCGGATCGATTCGATTTGCAGGCGGGGAAGAAGAAGCAATAGCGACGTCATTCCGTGAAATGGTGGGATGAAGGAATGAAGGAGTCGGTGGAGGTCTGTAGTCTTGATTGGCTTGGAAAAAAATATCCGATATAAATGTAATTTTTATATTTTAAAAAATGTTTCTTCTCGCAGTAGTGGCGGATGGGACTCCTAATTATCAAACCGATGAACTTGTGGCCTTACCGTCCTCTTTCTTCTTCCTTGCAAACTTCTCTAGTCGCCTTCATTTTGTAGTTTGGACAGCCTGAGCTCTTTATTTTTTTTTTAGCGCAATTTTCTAAAAAAAGCAATCCCCCTGGAGTTGCGTTGGAGTATTTCGTTTCTATTTTTTATACTTTTTTTTCCCATTTTTTTTTGCTTTTTCGTGGTGTTGTGCCGTCTTCCTCTGGCTGGTTAGAGAACTTAGAATCGATGTGTGACGACGTCCTCGAAGAGATCCTCTCAGGTCCGTGCAGCGAGACGTGTGGGTGCTCGCAGTGCACATGGAATGAAGGCAACGCGTGCTACAGCTGCTGCCGATGTGCCCCCTGCTGCGGCGGCCCAGACGTCGTGGGTGTCATTTGCTGCTGTTGCGACTGGTCACTGTGTTGCTGTTGCACGTCCTGCAAGCTGTACTCCGCCTCTCTGCACCAGACGTGCTCGTGGTGGCCACACATCTATCTCGGCATGTACTGCTGGCCGTGTATGATGGTGTTCACGCGGTACAACCTTCGACTCCTCTCGGGTATTCCTGGAAACATGTGCGGTGACTTTTACTGCTGCTGCTACTGCTGCTGCTGCGCGTGTTGTCAGATGCTGCGCAGCGTGGATCCAAAGGCGTGGCGACTTCACTGCTTCTGCCCAGAAATCACCGTCTCGAACGCGTATTACTTTTTGTAGAGACATTAAAAAAAAAACTTTAGTCTTATATATATTAATATATATTTTTTTTATATTTCTTTTAGACATTGTCTCATTGTTCCATTGGATTCTATCTTTATACTTTTATGAGGCGGTGTATCGGAAAGGGTGTCGAAATGGTCGCACCTCAAGAAGACGTTGACGGAGAGAACAAAGAAGAATAGAAGAAAAAAAAAAAAGAGAGAGAGAGAGAAAGAGACGCCTCAATAGACTCACTTGCCTAGAAGAAAAGGGTCGTTGAAGAGCACTACAGTTGAGATCCCATCAATCAGAAGTGACACTTTTGTTTTACTTATCTATGTCTATTAATGGATTTATTGTATTGGAAAGTGCTCTATTCCAATCCAGTGGAGCACATTACCATTACTATCCCGGATAACTCGTCTTTTCGTCCCTTTTCAGTTGCTTCCCATCGCCTTTGGTGTATTTTTCTCTCTATCGTCGATTTACTTTAGTTTATCGATGGGTATAAAATTAATTTACTACGAATAGATGCACTATTATTCTTCAATATATATTTTTACAGACACCATTGTTTTTACCCCGATTTAGTGATTCAACGCTGAATGCGGAAAATATTATTTCCCTTTGCTTCTGTAGTAGACGTACAATGAGCAATGAAAAGGCTGTGCCACTTTTTGAAAAAGCACAACTCACCTTAAAACAAAAGAGAAATAAACAATTTTCTAATTAACGAACGTTTGAATGCAACTTCACTACACACAAGCCACTACCAATTAAGGACGAATGCTTTTCAATTAATCGTCTTCTTTAATAAAGCTTCTATTCTTTGGAGTGAGAGAAACCCAGAAAATTGAAAAGACGAAAAATATATATACTCATTAAGACGATGATGAAAAAATCACCGCACATCATTCAATGTGTACATTAAAGAACACCTTTTTCCACACGATCTATCTCATTTCAGACACCGTGTTGTGGGTTTTTTAACATTTCTACTCAATTCAACAAAAAAAGATATGTTTTTGACTCCTCTCGTCGAATTCGGGAGCCCTTCGCAGTCGCAACCCGAACTGCTTACACAGTCAGCTGCGAAGATTTCGTAAACTCCTTCCATCTGTCCTTCTATTCTTTCCCCCTACATAAACAATTATTTATTTGTTTTTTCTACGCTTTCAAAAGGAGTTTTCTTTCCTATTTTTTAAAATCATTTTGTTGTTTGCTCACCATGGCTAACGTCAACTCCTGCTGCAACGAAGTGAAGAGCACTGGNCACCTCACTCGGCCAGAAGTGCGCGCTTTTCCCGCACTGCGTGTGCTGCTGCTTCTGTGGCCCGTGCATGACGCTGTTCACTCGCTACAACCTGCGCCACAAGGCCGGTGGGAAGGGCAACATGATCGGTGATTGGGTGTGCCTGTACTGCTGCGGCCCGTGCTCGTGCTGCCAGAACCTGCGCAGCGTGCGCATCAACGGCTGGCGCGTCATTCCCGAGATAGAGATGCCTGACATCATTGCGAGCAATATTTTGATCATCAGGTAAAGGTCGAAGAGCATGCCATTTTAAACCTAGAACACTCTGTAATGTCCATTTTCTGTACCCAGGTAGATACGACGGGTATCGCAAAGGACGAACTTAACTAAAAAATCCTTTTAAAAATCATGCGTTATTCTCTCGCTTAGGGTTGTTTCCCTTTGTCGAATGAGATGTTTTTTGTTTATGTATTTTTATTTATTGAAAAAATCAAAAGAGAGAAGTGATACGCCCGTTTCTAAGCTGATGTGTTACACTTTTTTTTCATTTTTTTCTTTGTGTGCTTCAGCGTACTGTAGTGCAAACTATCGGGCGAGCATGCACGTGCCACTGAGCAGTCTGTGGCCTTTCATCAGTTTACGTTTTGCACTTTTGTTTTGTTACGGATGTGCATGTTCCCTTCGAGTATCTACGAGGGGAGCAGTGAGGATACCCTTTAATCGACTAGAATATGTATGTGAGGTAAAGTACAATAAAACTGAAGACTACCCGCAGCAACGCACTTGCTGAGTTGAGAGAGTAATGTAGAATGATATCTGAGTTCTATTCGTCTGGGAGAGTGGTTCCCAACAGGCCTCTCTCTTCTTCTCGCACCTGTTTTGTTTAATTTAATTTCATTCTCGCAGAAGAGCATCTCATTTCTTTTGCCTTTGTTTTTGAACGTTGTTGTCCTCTTTCAAATGTAAGAGCGACAGACAGCATGGATGTTTTGTGTCGCTGCTTTTTAAAAACTACTAACAAATTTGAGTTTTTCTCCTTCATTTTTTATTTTTTTTCTTATGATTGTTGGTAGGCATACTTTTTCATTTTTTGTAGGAGGCGGTGCAACGGGCAGCACAGCACCCTGTATTGTGAAAATGGGGGACACGGCAGAATGCATGCGTGAAATTACGAACACTGGTCTTCTCGGATGCCTCGGTATTTCTCAGATCGACTGGGGGGGTAACGCGTGCTACGAAGTGTGGAAGCTCTCACCGTGCTGCGGCGCGCCCGACCCGTACAACTGCACTCTCTGTGTCTTCAACTGGTGGATTCTCGGCACCTGTAGCGCCTGCAAGCTCTACGCCGCATCGATAGGACAGAAGTGGGCACTCTTCCCGCACATCGTGTGCGGGCTCTTCTGCCCTCTGTGTGTCATCCTCTTCACACGCTACAACTTGCGTCGAAGAGCGGGCGGAAATGGAAATATATTCGGTGACTGTGTCTGTATGTTCTGCTTTCCTTGTTTAGCTTTCCCTCAGAATTTGCGGAGTTTAGATGTGGGCGGCTGGCGCGTCCTTCCAGAGTGCCGGCTGCCGCACCTCATGGCTGACAATATTGTCTTCATCAAGTAAACTCACGCGGACTCCACGTTCGAACGTGGCGGTGGCGCTATAGCGACGTCGACAGCCAATGCTGTGCTGCTTCTTCGCACACGCATTTGCGGCACTGAGAAGAAAAGGAGTTTGCTCTCATTGCGATTACTTCAGCCAAACCCAACGATGCCGAAAGATTTGTTTCAGTACCACCTGTCACTACCTACAGAGACCCTGCACCGGCACACACACACACACACTACTGCTTTTTGACTACATCATAACACTTTAGAATACCTCTGTACCTTAAGAAATGTTTCCATCCGAGGTAGAACGCATATGCCCTTGAAAGGGATAAGATGATGATGTGCAGCAAATCAACCTACGGCAAAACATCTGTTATTTTCTACTTGGGAGGATAGTTCCTATGCGGTGTATCCACTCCAACGGTGATTATCTATATCTATGTCGATAAATTTTGATGTCGCCTCTGGTTTTGTAAGGTTCATCTTCCTTCCTCTTCTTCTTTTTTTTTCTTCCTTCATCTTTCTACATTACTTTTCTATTTTCGATTGGCTTCACTTTAAAGACTTTCTCTTTTATCTCATTCTTTCTCTCCGTTTAACTTTTCTCGTGGAGCCATGGCTAACGTCAACTCCTGCTGCAACGAAGTGAAGAGCACTGGTATTCTCGGATGCCTCGGTATTTCTCAGATCGACTGGGGGGGCAACGCGTGCTACGAAGTGTGGAAGCTCTCACCGTGCTGCGGCGCGCCGGATCCGATTAACTGTCTCTTGTGCCTCTTCAACTGGTTTTTCTGCGGTCCGTGTACGAATTGTAAGCTGTACGCCACCTCACTCGGTCAGAAGTGCGCGCTTTTCCCGCACTGCGTGTGCTGCTGCTTCTGTGGCCCGTGCATGACGCTGTTCACTCGCTACAACCTGCGCCACAAGGCCGGTGGGAAGGGCAACATGATCGGTGATTGGGTGTGCCTGTACTGCTGCGGCCCGTGCTCGTGCTGCCAGAACCTGCGCAGCGTGGATGTCGGTGGCTGGCGCGTCATTCCCGAGATAGAGATGCCTGACATCATTGCGAGCAATATTATGATCATCAGGTAAAGGTCGAAGAGCATGTCGTTTTAAGCATACTTCTTTTGTTTCTTTTTTTATTTAAAAAAATATTTTTGCGCCAGACAACTTCAAAGGAACAAGAATGAAACATCTGTGCAGTATTCCATTTTGGATGTGTGTTTGTTGTCGTCCTTCGTCGCTGATGTTGCTTATTTATTTATTTTTTTTGTGGATGCATCTGTACGAACGTGACAGTATCTATAGTATATAGATTTCATGCATCATAATTTTCAATTTATTTTTTTTCCGGTTGTGAAGAACTAAAGAAAAAAGTATAAAAAATAGAATAAAAAAGAGCGAAATAAAGGGCCCATGCAAAACGTATCCTACGAGTTGAGTTTGATTCTTTTAAAATATGAACTAGAGAAGTGTAAATGTAGAAGAAGGAGTGAGATGAAATTGGAATTGCGCAGCATTTCTCGTAAAGAGACACAACTCAATAATTCATTAAAACAACGAAAGAAAGAGAAGAAGGGGTTCATACCCTTGTACCACGCTCACTGCTGATCGCAACCCGAAGTTTCCTTTTTTTGTTTGTTTGTTTTCTTCGATTTCTAAAATCTTTTGAGGTTCAAAGTCGAAGTGCACATCATTCGTATATTTGTTATATGCCATTCGATCGCATAGGAGAAACCTTTTTCTTGTGCATAATGTAAAACATAGGGGGGGGGGGATATTGGATGTAGTCACTGAGGGCAAAGGGACAAACAAAGCGTCTCTACAATCTTCGAGAGGCTTCTTAGCGACGTGGGTTCTCATTCTTCTGCTACCACTTTTTTTTATCTTTTCTTTTTTTTGTTAGTCACTTCCCAAATGTGTTTCTAATCATGTATTCTCTCTTTTGTGTTACTTTCAGGAACCGCGCTGTGACGCTTCCAAACACTAGCAGAATGCTTTTCTACTGCTGCCCCTTTTCCATTCAAAGTTGTACACCAAAAGTCCAGAAGAAAAAATATATCTGTGAACACTTCTGTTGATCGAACAGCACGACACAACATCAGAACCCCTTTCTGGCGCGATCCAGCAGTTTACAACGTGGAGGTTGTCTCCGAGAAGAACGCGTCGCTCACGCAATGATGTGTACTCCTCGCTGAACTAGAATTAAGTGAGGTGCGAGGTGTCCTGAACGAAAGCCGTAAACTCGCAGAGGCAGCCAAGTGCTTCTTTCGTCAAGCTTTCTAAAGTTGGATGGCTTTTTCTCGCTCCATAAACACAGAATGGAAACTGCCTGAGTGCTGGAGTCCCAATCCCGACACATAGAGAACCAATAACATTGGTCTAATCCGATCATGAGAGGGGAACCGAAGCGAACGTAAAAACTATGTGGAAGAGGACTCATTAGATATGGAGAGGACTCATTAGATTGACGTCTGGATGGCATTGGAGACCCGCAAGATCTCATCATCATGCTATTTGAGCCCCCGTCTATTATTACTCCGGCAAAAGAGTGAGTCTCAGTGCTGCGAAGTAAAATGAAGCTCGTACAACGCTAATATTTGTTATATCTGCTTTTACTGTTCTCAAAATACACTATCAAACAAAAAGATAGTAAACAATGCACGAAAACAGAATAGACTAATGGAATTCGAAGATGGTAATGTTTAAAAGAGCTTTCGTAGCGTAGAAAATCCACTCCACGGAGTCCAAGCGTCGGACTGTTGTTACTTATTCTTTCTGTTGATTTTTATCGCTGATACCTCTTCGTTTTCTGTTCACTCGAATAGGTTCCACTTTTAGTTGTGCAGAATGGTTCACCTCTATGTCGGTGCGTTAGCTACGGGGCTACTCCTTGCTTTTTGCACCGGTAGTCTCGTCTCCAATGCATTTCTCGTGATGGTCCATCACAGACCCGTCTTCGGCACTCTTCTACTCTTTCTTTTTCTCGTTTTCTTTGCAATGTTGTGCATCTCATACGTGGGAAGCTTCTTCCGAGACTGTGGAGCTCTTCCGAGCTGCACGAACGCGACAAACGTGGAGCAGTACACCCGTGCAGAGCTGGAGAAGTACGCTGCACGAGAAGCTCCTGAGGATGTTGCCGAAGAAAGTAAGGAGCCCAAGGAAGGGTCGTCTTGTCTGGAGGACAGCATGAATGCCAACCAGCTCGCCCAACAGCGGTTCGCAGAGCGCCTCGAGGTGGAGGAGCCAGAGATACGCGACGACGCACCACAAAGTCTCCTCGCAAGTGCCACCAACTCCGTTACTGAAGGGCCAGCGGCGGATGATCCTGCTGCTACGGAGGAACGGCGAAAGCGCAAGGAAAGGCGTGGATTGCAAGTGCTAACCGTCCCCCAGCTGGCCAAAAATATGATCTCTGCCATGGATCAAGGCGGTGAGGCTAAGCGTCGAGAGCTTTCTCGCCTGTTCGGCTCTGTGGAGCTGTGCTCGTTTTGTCAGGTGTACATGCTGCAGGGAACTTACCACTGCCGGTTCTGCGAGCGTTGTGTTCCTTTCATGAGTCACCATTGCTGCTCTATCGGACAGTGCGTGGGCTACGGCAACCACAAGTTTTATATCCTTTTAATTTTTTACATTATTCTTTGCGGGATTCTTAGTCTCATTACTTCGCTCGTCGTACTGCTGAACAACTGGAACTTCTTCGTTTCGATTCAGCACTCTAACTTCACTTTCTACTGGGGTTTTAACGGAACGCTGAGCATCACGCTGCTGCTCTGTTTTTATCTTCCTAAACATCTTCACACGGTAGGGTGTGGGGAATCTTTTATACGAGGATTAAAGCGAGAGCATCAGGAAATGCTAATGCAACGTCGGCGCGATACCCGCAATGGTGTCTTCTCTGGAGTCCTGCAGGAAGAAATCATTCCAAAGAAGACTTTCGACTGGAAAAATTTCACTCGGGTTTTTGGAGTGGAGACCAACCGCATTCGATACGTGCTCCCCACGGAGGTGCCTTCGCATTATAATTTCAAGGAAAACATGCAGGATGAGCTTCGGGAGCTGATCGCCGTGCAGCTTCAGTCACTTGCGGATGTCACGTATGATGAACCTCTGCCAGAGTAGAAGTCTTGCGGTGGATTGATATCTCATCTTTTGTTTTTCCTTATCCGTGTAGTCTACTAGAGGTACTTTAGCGCGCTTAAGTTGAAGTACGTATGGGAGAGAAAAAAAAAGGGAAAAAAGCACAGTAAAGTATTAAAAACACAATTCACGAATTCTGTAGCTGTTCAGCAACTTCAATGAAGTAATAAAATACAAGTGAGAGGAGATGAATTTTAAAAAAAACTATTTTAACAGATGAGATGCACCCTTTCCTAATTGTAATGAGTTTATTTTTTTTTGTATTTCTCTTTTTACGTGCAGTAGCCTTTTCCCTTAGAAGTGTTCGTTTCGCTCTTGAGTGTTCCAGCATTCCATCTATTAAAAAAATGAAATAAAAATTTTATTTACCACATCCAGCACCTAGAAGCAGTTGTTAGTCTTAACAATGCTTCAGTGTCAAATCTTGTCGCTTTACTGAAGGATCCCACCACCACATCAAACTTTGACTACACAAAGCGGAGTCGAGCCAGGCTGTTGTCCACAATCTCGTGAGCATTGCGAATGATAGTTCAATGAGCGCAGCAGAGAGCAAGATATGGCATTAGGGAGTGTATACCGTACTTCCCTGGCGCCAGATGTGCATTTTACTTCTGAATGATTCCATCCCACTCTTATGGGCCTAGAAGATATAATCAAAAGTGCATGAAGAAATAACGACTAACTCTTTATCCCGATCTCCTCATTCATAGAGGGTACAGCACCATCTGATTTTCCTCTTCTGCGGGTAAGTTTCNTATGTGCAAAGAAGAAACACAAAGGATAAAGTGGAAGGTGTTTTCTTTTCTTATTTTCGGCCTACAATCAATGCTCAAGTTCCCCCCGTAAAACTGAACAAATAAAGAAAAACAAATGGCGGAACGTGGCTTTCAAAGCCTACCTACTGCTATAAAAGGAAAATACAGTAAGAGGAACCAAAATGGTGTACCACCACCTTTTCGAAGGACAAAATAAAAGTTACGAAATTCATTACTTTTTTTTTTTTTTTTTAAACACTTGGAGGCAACTGACTTGGATCTTAGTACCGTTGTAACATATCAAATGCATCAAATAGATTGGAAGTGGAGACAAAGGGTACATAAGCATATATTTCGTATAGAAGTATAGTCAGTGTATAAACAACACATGGTGGAAGTCAGAAGCATTCGTTAAGGTAGAGTATTTCTTCAGAGGCATTATAGTACTTCGTTCGACGCCAAGCCCTAGCTCAGTGCCATTGAACAAACAGGCGCTCCAGCACCTCCTTTTCCATTCGGTGGTGAACGATCCGGCAAGGAACCTCCTAGCCATCTTTATCCTCCGAACCCCCCTCCAAACCCGGTTCGCAACGCACAACTGGGGGGCCGTGGCACCGGCAATGCCCGGGGCTGATTCCAAGGGGCATGGCATGGCCATGGCCCAGGTTCAATGCCCCCTTTTCCCCGGGCCCAGGTGCCGGCTGCTGAACGAAAAGGTGTTAAGAGCCCACGATGAGTGGTGGGGGTGTTGCGAGGGAAAGCGAAGTGCCGGCATTTTTCCGAGGCTGGAAACGCAAACCACTCCGTGGTGGTGGCAGGGGGCGAGGGGAAGAGGCGGCGGGGCTCCGAAGGAAAGTGGCCGGCCTGGGGAGGAAGCTGACCAACACCAGGAAGGAGGGGAGGGCAACGCCAAAGGCGATGCCCAATCTCCAAACGGCTCAGTTCCACAGCACCTGGAAGCCGATGGAGGGAGCAGACGGGAGCATTGACCCACCAAAGTCAAAAAACTAGAGCAGCCTGCCATATTTCCGCCGGAAGGCGAAACATTTTCACGGCTGGAAAGACGTCTAACGTAGAGCTCGATGATGCCTTCTCTCGGTATCTTCCCAGGGACAAGATACTACCGTGTGCCACCCTCCCTTACCTGACCCACGCTCTCGTCTCGCGGGTACGAGGGCAACTGTCCTCCCAGAGGGATCATCTTTTTTCCTTTGTTCATCCGACACCACTGGATAGCTGGTATCCTGCGGATCACTCGTCGTGAAATGAACAGCTGATTGTGGACTCCGCAAATGGTGCGCAAGGGCTTTAGAAAGTTCATCAAAGGCATCTGGCCTGATCTCAAGATCAAGAAGGAGCACTGCGCGCGGCAGCGT
>JASAOA010001655.1:0-32916 GCA_030849815.1 Vickermania spadyakhi | reverse complement strand
ACTTCTTAAATTATAGATCCCTGTATGGTTTTATGGTATATTTCTTTGATTCCTTTCTTTGATGCTTTCTCATATATCTCCTTTATCTTCTTTCACTTGCAATCGATACATTTTCGCGATGCTGAATTTCTTAAAAGAGTCCTTGGAGAAACTCCAATATTAATACGAAAATTTATCTGCCGTTTCCGGAGTTGAGGTTGTAACAGAAATGCTTCATAAAACCACTAACGAAATGAAGGGATACGACAAATGTGATTGTTGACGTTTTATGAAGGCTTTTATGCTGTTTCTTAAAAAAAATAAAAATGTGTAGTAGAGTGAAGAACTGCTTCCTTTTTCCCCCCCCCAACAAGCCATTCTTTTCTAAGAGTGTTGCAGGAAACAAATGTATTTATTTTTGAGCTTAATGCTTACTTCTTATTTTATTATTTTAAAAATCTGTTCTCGTGCTTTGTTCTAAAAAAATATAAAATCAAGTGCACAAAATGAAAAGATATAAATATAAATAAAAAAGTCAAGAAGCGGGCCGATACTTTTGCGTAAATATTTTTTCTCTCCTTTTTTTTTTTTTGTTCCTGTTACTTTTAAGTTCAATCGTCCCTGGTGCAGGAACAGTGTCTTTCTTCATTGGGTAGAGATATTTATCTCGGTTTAAGATAGTTTGCAGACTCAACTTCGTCTAAGTAATTAATATATATTCTTCGGTGTCTCTTTATCAACATCTTCAATAAAGAATTATAAATTGGATTTTGATTAATCTCATGTCTAGTTCCTGCTCCACGAGCATCTACGCCAATGCGTTGCGCCGGCTTGAGACCCGGCTGAGGGAGCCTAGCACACTCTCACTGCTCGGTGTTTCACTGGGGGCACTGGGTTGGGCCTTCTCCTCCTCGCAGGGGCGGAAAATGCTGCCAGAGCTCAAGGCAGAGGAGTCCAACGAGGTGGTCGTCTGCGAAATGACTCCGGAGCGTTGGCGCACCTGGAAGCGGCTGCACTGCTTGCTCCAGATCGTCATTCCTGGCGCACGGTCCAAGGAGTCTGCCTTGATCGGGACGCTGATTGCCCTCATCGTGGTGCGTATCAGTTTGACGCTGCGGATGACCAACATTATGGGCTTGCTTGCCGGCTTTGCTATAGAGGGTGACCTCCGTGGCCTGGGGGCTGGATTCATGAAGTTGCTGCTGATTTGCATTCCGGCGTCGTTGGTGGATGCGACTCTGGACTATGTAAGGGAAATTCTCGAACTTTCCTTTCGCCTGTCTCTCTCGAAATCCCTGTTTCATCGTTATTTGTCTTCGAAGGTATTCTTTCGAATTGCCGGATTGCGCGCTGTGCCGAATGTGCAGTTGAGGCTCACGGATGGCGTTGAGAACTGGTGCGCCACCATCACAAAACTCTTCACCTCACTCTCACGCGCTGGCTTGGAGACGATTGTCTTCTCGCGAGAGCTGAAGAAACGCGCGGGGTGGAAGGGATTGCTGCTGACGTTAGTCTTCTACGGGATCTTCTCCCTTTACGCCGTGCGCTTCGCTCCATCTGGAGAGCGCCTCGGGATCCGGCGCCTGCGTCTAGCAGGGGAGTTTCGGACGGCGCACCAGAATATTTACTCCTTCGCAGAAGAGATATCCTTGACGCACCAGTCGCACGCCATCAAGGAGCTCACGACCGGGCTGTTTCGCCGCATTACCAACCATTCTCGTGTCGCGTCGTACCTTCATTGCCGCTTTCAACTAATAAATGTAGCCATCTTCCGCTACGGGTCGGCAATGTTGAGTATTCTCGTGGGAGCGCTCGGTGTGTTCCGTGCCACACAGCTGGGAGAGATCTCCGGCCCCGACGCGGCGCAGAACAGCGTGAAGGCACTTCGCTTTTACTCGAGAACCACACACACCTTTTCTGTTCTCACCACCGCCCTGAACCACATACTGGCGAATCTCCGTGGCTTCAGTGCCCTCAAGGGCTTCACCAATCAGGTGTATGAAGTCATTAGCGAACTCCAGCTTTCGGAAGGAGATGTGCCATTGCCTCAGCAGCAGAGCCCCATCACGAGCCACCTGACCAGCCCTTTGACCAGCCCCTTGTCCTCCACCACCGGCTTCACGGTCTCGTCGTACAGCAGAACTGTCTCTCAGGGGGATCACATCCAGTTCATTAATGTCCCGCTGACACTCCCCAGTGGCAAGTGCATCTGCCCTTCCCTGACATTCTTTGTTCGACCTGGGATGAACCTCTTGATTACTGGACCTAACGGCTGCGGTAAGTCTTCCACCCTGCGCTTGCTGGGGGAGCTATGGCCGTTGCAAGGCGGTACCCTCATTAAACCCCCACCGAAGCAGCTCTACTACGTCCCACAACGACCGTACATGTTCGATGGCACGCTGCTAGAGCAAATGATCTATCCTCAGAAGCCAGAGGACTTCCAGGGTGATGTGGCAGCGTTGCAGCGGCTGCTCGAGGTGGTAGGGTTGGAGTATCTGACCGAGGAGGGAAAACTATCATGGGATGGCTACATAGGCGACACGCTTTCTTCGGGAGAGAAGCAAAGCCTCGCCCTTGCCCGATTGTTTTACCACGCTCCGCAGTACGCTATTTTAGATGAATGCAGCAGCGCCATGGACACCGATGCGGAGCGGCGCGCCTACGAGCACTGCCAAAAGCTAGGCATTTCACTCATCACGGTGGCCCATCGCAGGAGTGTGTGGAAGTATCACAACTGGGTGTTGCGGTTTGATGGCCGAGGCGGGTACCTGTTCTCTCCTTTAGAAGTGGATGAGCGACGAGGGAAGATTCATTTGACTTGTATCGAACAGTGCGGTAATTTGAAGACGATAGGGAAATCTATGAGCTTCTCCTTTGAAGAAATTGTTACTGAAAAAACGGTTCTGTCCCCGCTTTTCGGTCCGTAGAGCTCGCCACATCACATTCTTTTTTTCTTTACTCGGCTACAATAACAAAAAAATAGACAGTAGACGTAATCCATAATAACAAAATGGCAGATCCAATCTGGTTGCTGTGATCCAGCTTTATAAGGTAATCCTCACTGAACTATCTATGAGTACATCTTGACCTTCTCTTTTTATTTATAAATTCTTGTCTTTAATATATATATTTTCTCACTTTATTTTTTCTTTGTTCTCTTTTAATGTTTTAGTTTTTTACGGGATCCTATTCGATCTTTCGAACTCTCTCCATCTTTTTGTTTTTTTCATCGCACCATGTCTGATGTTGAAGTTGACCCGAACTGCCAGAGTGCCATCGACACTCTCATGGAGGCAGAGGAGTCCACTCGCGTAGCTCTTATCCGCCTTGAGTTTCGGTACTTCGCCGAGCTCGGGATCGATAAGGCCAAGGACCTGGATGATCTGAACGCCATGCTGCGCGCTTTGCAGGGCGACAAGGAGGAGGTAGAGGGAGGCGAGAAGGCTGTGGAGGCGGGTGGCAAGCCCGCGTACCTCCTGGACCGCGATGCGGAGGAGCGTGCGGTGATAGAGGCGCAGGAAGACCTGTTTGGCCGTCGCGAGGTCCTTCTCCTGCAGGCGGAAGCCTTCCAACGCCTTTCCATCACCGCCACCGCCCACGAGTTGGCGATCACAATTGACGAGGCCTTTAAGCCTTGCTTCACGATGATGTACAAGTACCCGTGGGATGTCAACGACTACCGGCTGCTCCCCATCAAGTCTCACTCCCTCGACAAGGTGAAGCACCCCGAGCGCCACCTGCCTACTTTCCTCCGGAAGGAGAACCTGTCCAAGACCCCAGGGGCCCAGCGCCTTGCTCTTGAGGACCACCAGGCCTCCTACAACCGAACCCTTGAAAGCCTCAAGGACAACACCCCCAAGATGCAAGCCGTTGAGTGGTAAAGGCGAGGGACCGAGGTACATCGGGACGAGGACTGTGCTCGTCTTCTGGCGTCGACGCCACATTCGAGATTGCTGCCGGCGCCACTGATACACAAGCCTAGCCTTGTGTGTGGAAGAGATTGTATCATGTTGCTGAACCGTTTGCAAGTGGTTTTCGGGTTTTCCACTTCTCGTGCTATTTCCGCGCGCCGTTACCATTTAGTGCTCTTTGATATCCACGTGTGGCTCAATAACACGATGTGCCAGCACCTCTTGTGTTACAGGTGCCGTACCAGAGCGAGTTTTAATTATTTTTCTTTCCTTTGATATACTTCGAGATGTAAAATGAAAAAAAAAATGTTCATTCTTTTATATATTTCTGTAAAACCAATAACTTCCGATTGCTGGGAGCTTCACACCTACACCTCAGAGAAACACAGAAACGAGAAGAGAAAAAGAAGAATAAAAAGTGAAAAAAAACAACACCAACCAAATAAAAAAAAATGAAAGAAAATCAGTCGCCGATATTGTTTTCTGGTTTGGTCCGAACTGAAGGAGGAATCAGCTGTACATGGATGATAAGATAACACAGGTTGATCGTTTATGAAGATAAAATTATTCCTGTTTTCTGCAGTACCACTATGTTTATTAAAAAGGCGTCACTCATTTAAATTTATTGGAAATTGTTTTTTTTTCTTGACACGGTATCTGTCATTACTCCAGCACCACTTTGGTAAATAAAAGGAGAGAAGATTTTACCACGACAAATAAAAGAGTACATTAACAGAGACTATTATTATGATTATTTCCTTCCCTTTTTTTTTCTCTGTTCCGGAACGATTGTTTCTACTTCTGTGTTTTTCTTAGAAGAATTACTATTTTTCTGTCTGTCGTGCTTTTCCGTCTTTGGATACATCTTGGAGCGGACGAAATATGTGTTCTTTTGTGTAAGTCTCTTTCTCTCTTTCTCTCTCTTTTATCTTCTTTTATCTTCCTGATTATGTGCCGCTTTAGGAAAAGAACAGTTGACGAGCGGCATACGCTAGACGAGGAGAGAAGATCCGTGAGGAGAAAGTTGTTTTCTTGCATTCGGTGTTTTGCTGCGCAATACTGGACACGTATTTTACCACCGTTTCCTCTCTCAGAGCGAAAGAAAAGTAACGTGACAAAGACACTCACGGGTCGTACCGGTACCCGGGGACTTCGTTTCGCGTATGTCTTTCAACCCACCGTATACAAAGAAGCAGCGGGTCGAGACGCCCAAGGAGAATCCAGACCCCACACAGTGCTCTTACTACGTTCAGAGGAAGCACCGTTTTTGTCGCACCGAACGTAAAACCGGCTCGCACTTCTGTGCTACACACCACAGTGAAAGTATCGACTCCTTTGATGTTCTTGCAGCGGCGGGTGCAGCGAAAAGCTCTGCGGAGGTGCGGGTCCCGTGTCCCATCAATCCAAACCACACGGTGTATGCGTCCCGTCTCGAGAAGCACGTCAAGGTATGCCCCGACTTGCGGTTCATTCCCACGCAGCTGCCTTATTTTGAAGAGAACAGACACGCCTTCCGTAATCTCATCGCATCGCGTAGTAGCAGCAGCATGGAGCTAGACAGCGGGGTCACAGCGTACAAGCTCTTAGCTGACGATCACCTCAAAGACCTTATTCAGCGTATTCGCCAGTGCTACGATGACTACGTCGTCCCTCAACTGATGGAAGATCGCTCGAATGCTCTCGATTCAGCGGACTGGGACCGTACATCACTGCTGATAGGCCAGGAGCTCTCGATGAAGCACAGTCCCCAGCACGTTTCTCTTTTGAGCTGCATTAACGATAGCATTTTGCAGAGCGGTTTAACGGAAAAGAAGGTCGACGGCTTTTTAGAGTTAGGAGCCGGGAAAGGTGGGCTGGCCATTGCGGTGCAGCGCCTCCTCACTACCTACGGGGAACTTGGCGTTGTACCGCTTGAGGACAGCCATGAGGGGATCGAGCCGGAGCACCCCGAGACCGTTCGCCGCTATCTCGCAGAACAGTTCCCATTTCTCCGCCAACAACTCCCGACCACATCAACGTCATCTGGGTCCGAACCAGTAACACCGCTGCCGTACCCGGCCATTGCAGTGGTGGATATGCAAACCTTCCGTCGCAAGGGCGATGCTAAGGTGCGCCGCTCTGTGTTGCCGGTGACTCGCCTGCGAGTCAACATTAAGGACTTGGATCTGACTAAAGCCTTCTGCGTCGGGGCGTTGCCATCGCAGTCGGGCTCAAGGGCGATGGCGGAGTGGGTGGCTATCGGTAAACATCTCTGCGGGGCCTGCACCGAGTTTGCTCTCTCCAGTCTTACGGAGCCGTCGCTGGGGCCGGAAGCCCACGTCTCGATACGCTCGGTGGTGATTGCTTCCTGCTGTCACCATCGCTGTAGCTTTGCGCACATGTTGCCACTGGTGAAGGAGGTCGAGCGGAGTGAAGAGGGAACAGTTAGCCGAGAGCGGGAGGTGCTGGCGCTGCCAGGGACGGACTTTGCTGTGTCGGCGGAGGAGTTCGCTGCGATGGCAAGCATGACGTCCTGGGCGGTGTGTGGTGGTGGTGTGGACGACAAAAAGCAGGCGATTGGGTACGCGTGTAAGCGACTCATCGACGCGTATCGAGTAGCGTTCCTCCGGTCGAAGGGCTATGTGGCGTATCTTGCCCAGTATGTCCCCCGTCACATCACAGAAGAAAATATGTGCATTATTGCCCGTAAATGAGCAATCAAAAGAAACGCCAGAGTGCAGAGTGAACTGTAACAGCGATTAAAAGTAATTATTTTAAGTACACGGAATGATATTTTCTTTGAATTACGGACTGCTGATTATATGTTTGTTCTTAACGCTCTTCTCCGCTTTTCTTTTAATCTATAAAGAAAGCAAGTATTGTATTTATAGCATTGAATATCATCTTTCTGCCCCACGACTTCTCCCTTTTTCCTGTGTTTCTTACCCTCCGCAGCAATGACCTCTTCCTCGGTCTCAACATCGGATGGACTGAGTCAGTTTATCTCGTGTACCATGAGAGACCCTTCGGAACTCTTGAGCGTCACCTTCTACAAGGGACGGCCGAAGAATCTGCTCTCTGGTGCCCTGCGTGCAGCAGGAAATCTGGTCATGGGAACAGGGATTGCTGTTGGCGCCAGCTGCATGGTGGCCACACGAAACTACCGGCAGCATAGCTTTCTCTCTGCAATTCTCTACTCCCTTCTCACGTTCAGTAGCTCCTGCTTTCTGGGTGGTGTGATGGCAACACAGCAGTTGGCACGCGGCGTCCTGGGCTCTTTGGAGTCAATGCGCCACTCATTGGTAGGCAACGCCTTGTGGGACGAGACGCGAGGGCTGTGGTACAAGGTCCACCTTCAGGCTGAATGGGATCGTCTTCCACAGACCAACGAAGACCTAGACCAGATCGCTCGGGAAGCCTTCACGCATTCCGAGCAATCAGAGGAGAGCGAAGAGGGGCGGCACAGCCTGCGAGAGCGCCATGCAGAGATGGCTCCTGCGGTGGAGGAGCCGGATGACAGCTACTATAAACTCTTGGGTGTCGAACGCACCGCCACAGCGCCAGAAATCTCGAAGGCGTACCGTATCAAGGCCCTGACGCAACACCCCGATAAGTGTGGCGATACCGCCGCCTCTCGACTTAATTTTCAGCGACTGAGTGAAGCTTATAATGTTTTATCCAACCCAGTGAGTCGCGAGGCTTACGATCATAAAAGCAGCACTGTTCTCGGAGAGTCTTCCGACGTGGCTACCACTAACGTTTCTCTGGTGGATCTCTTAGTGTTCCCCTTTACAGAGCCGCTGGTTGGACCGCTGGCGATAACTTGGCTACTCACTCCCTTTCACTTTTACTCCTTCGATCTTCGAGTCGAGCTTCAACACCGTCGTGAGCTTCGCGTCGCACAGCAGCTGTGCAGCTTCCTCGACAGTTCCAACGGGTTAGAGAACGCTCGAACGGTGGTGCAGGATGCCATTGCCAGTCCCTGCGGCACTTCTGTGGTCTCGTGGGTGCTGCAGGAGTACATCGCAGTCTCTCGTCAGTTCTTTCTGAGAAGCATCGCCAAGGAGCTGGATGAGCTACGGACTTCCTCTGCTCGGGCTGCACATCTGTGGAAGGGTTACTGGACGCTCTACAAGAAGCTCCGCTGGAACAATGTCAGAGAGGATCAGGATAACATTGTGGCTGTGATCATTGCTTTAAGTGAGAGTAATATCCGCCAAACCGTTCGGCAGGCGGGGAGGATGGTCTTGTACGACGAAAGCGTACCTCTGGAGCAGCGAAAGAAGAGGGCCAACAAACTGAAAGAATTAGTTACAATTATTCAAACACAAATGAATGCCCAAGTTTAACAACAGTTGATGATCCGGTGGGTTATTCTTTACTGGAGCTTTCTTTTTTGTCTGATGCTCTCGTTTTCAACCGCTGCTATCATCTGAATGCGATCGCTTATTCGTTCAGGATTAATCCCTATCCTTGATTATTTTTTTCTAGTCAAGTATACAGATTGGATACTTCGATCCTTTGCAAATGGGATTTTTCTCATTCTGACAGTGTTTCACTCGTTAGAAATGGTGAAGTCTGTGAGTGGCGTTGTGTATTTCGCTAATCGAGGCGCTCTCGATGATTTCCTCTAACATATTTTTCTAGTATACTTCAACTGGAACTGCTGTGGACGTTTTCCGACAACATTTTCCTTTTTTCCCCTTTTTTTTATTCGATAAATAAAGTTCATTGAGAACAACTTACGGGAAAGACGGAAGACAGAAAATAGAAATAGGACTGTGAATTGATCATCAAAATTTTATGGTCTTGTCGACTCAATAAACAGATCGACGAACACTCCTGACATTTCACACACTCCATTCAGTCATTACTCTCCTCTCTCTGGAGTGTGCGCATGCTAGACTTCTCACTCTTCTTCCCCCCTGGCACACGACCCAGTGAGCCGTTGATGGGCTGCGGGTTTATTCTCTACGGACCTCGCAGGGCCGGCAAATCCAGCTTTGCTTTTCAAGCGGCCGTCAACACCGTTCTGCGTGGCGGTAGTGTGGTGGTGCTGTGCCACGAGCAGTGCGTTTATCGTAAGGTGCCGACACCCTTCACGCCATTACACACCCTCTCCGAAGCAGAGCTGGGCCGACTCGAGTTCGTCTACATCAACGACTGGAAAGCAGCATTGAAGGAGCTTTTTGCGATGGATTTACCGCAACAGGTGCCAGACCTGCTGATGGTGGAGGACGACGCCTTCCCCATGGACCACCGGCATTCTCATGCTGCAGCGGCTCAGTGCCTCTCGTATTTAGAGAATATGCGAGAAAGAATGGCGCTCCCACCACTCCACCGTCGGATGACCTACCTTCTCGTGAGCAACGCGATAGACGGTGCCTCTGCCAAACTCGAATTGCCCTTAAGCGCATTTCCCATGGTTCAAGTGCGGTTTACGAACTCTGGCGTCGTTCATGTTGTGCCGTTACCGTCTGACACGGATGCTGTGGTGCGGCCACTCACGCTGGAGTGGACTGGTGGACTCCGTGTTGTTGCCTCCTCGATCTAAAGTTTTGCTAGGCTAAGACATGGTTGCGTTCTGCTATTTATCATCATTGCTCCTCTGTAAAAAACGGAGTATTTGTCTATTGGTGCTTATTACTATTATTATTTTTAATTTCTGTGGAGTTTATTGGATTTTCCCCAAGGATCAAGAAATGTCTGTGAAATCTGCGATGTTTCGCTCTTTTTTTTTCTTTTTCGGTTTTCGGACATTTCGATAGAAAAAGTAAAGAAGTTGTATTAACTGTAAAGTTTGCAGTTACAAGCTTAGAATCTTTGCTTCAACACAAGGGAAAAACAAATAAAAACTCTAGGGACACATAACAATTGTGCTAGCATTCCATTTTATTGATAAGCTGAGATGCAGCCTGCTGATTGGCGTTCCAGCTCCACCTCCAGTCGACCCTGCTCCTCAGCGGAGCGCTTAGCTGGAGTGGCTGTCGACTGGGAGACGGGGAGACACGAAGTTCCCGATATCGAAATCCGGCAGCTGTTGAAACGTTTTTTGGAATTCACTCGTGCTCAGGTGCTTCAAGAAAAGGAGCTCG
Source organism: Vickermania spadyakhi (assembly GCA_030849815.1). Lineage (NCBI taxonomy): Eukaryota > Euglenozoa > Kinetoplastea > Trypanosomatida > Trypanosomatidae > Vickermania > Vickermania spadyakhi. The sequence continues at coordinate 22,952 of JASAOA010001655.1, read as the reverse complement.
AGGCGAAGTGCTTGCAACTGGAAATGGAAGAGTGCGGACTGTGGCACCAAATCCTTTCGACGGACCATACCAGCAATCGAAGCCGAATCAGCATTCTAGAACCCGAATGTGAGGAGATTGATCTAGTAAGTCCTCATCGCTCCATAGATCCCAGCTTCGATGTACTAGGTGAGGCCTCGGATGAATTCGAAGATGCTTGGGTCTCTAGCAACAGCAACTGTGCTTATGCGGGTGGATGGCCGCAACAGCACTCATATTTGTACGCGGAACCCGGTGGTTCAGGGAACTGCTTCCCCGTCGCAGAGGTTCAAGATTTGTTTCGCATCGTCTCCGAAGAAGGGGTGTGCTCCTTCTATAATGACTCCGAGGAGTTCATTATGAAGGTCCGCCTCACTTTCTCCCCCTCTCCAGAGATTGCTCCCGGGCCAAAGACCATCGTGACGGAACAGTACATAAAGCGAAATTTGACCATGTACGAGGTCCTTGTACATCCAGAAGAGACGGAAATTTTACTTTTTGGGGACCTCACCAGCTTCAATAATGTCACCGAGCGTATCCCTGTCACCAGTTCCTTCGTCAACGCTCACGTGCAGAGGATAGACGACATGCGTCACGGGGAGCTCGATCGTCTCGTCGCTCGGACTGCTGCAAAGCAACACGTCTCCGCCGAAGATGCTCTACGTATGTGTGATCCGCTTCATCAAGTGTTCTTTATTGACCCTGAGTTTCCGCCCGTGTATTCTTCTCTGCACCGCGGAGAGGACTTGACGTACCTGTGGGCAGTACCGTGGCGTCGGCCAGAGGAATACTTGCCCCCCAAATGTGCCGAGGAGGTGCGACTCTTCTGCGGGGAAATACGCCCGCAGGACCCGCAAAGCGGCGAGGGCTGGACGGAGTATTTGTGCAGTGCCGCACGGCTCCTCGCCATGGGCCCGAAGGACGTCCAGTCGCTGTTTCGCCACCCCGTCTCCCCTGCCGCCGGAAAGGAGGAGCGCCGGAAGCACGCGTATCGCGTCACGCTGAACTTGGACGGGTGGTGGCAGACTACGCTCGTGGACAGCTTTCTCCCTGCGTCGAGGAAGGGCCCCACATTTGGCCGCTGTGAATACGACCTGCGAAAGCTGTGGTATCCACTTGTGGAGAAGGCATACGCCAAGATGTCGGGCTCGTATGCGGCCATTCAGCATGGCAGTGCTCTCGAGGCCTACCAGGCGCTCACCGGGTGCCCCGTCAGTAGCTTTGACACAGAATGGGAGAACTGGAAGAGCCGAGGAGGTGGCCAGCAGCAGTTCGAAGGACTCTTCAGAAGGTTCGAGAGGGAACTCCAGGTGGGCAACACCGTTGTGCTCTCCACCCCAACGTCGGGCCCGAAATCGTGGCGGGGCTTTTCCATGGGCCTCAAGTGGGGAACGTCATGTGCTGTGCGGCATGTCGTGCGACATGAAGGGTTCCGGCTTCTGCAGATCTGCAGCCCTGTGCTGACACCGGGAAGATGGGACGGTCGCTGGTGCGCAGAAAGCATCGTGTGGGAAGACGAACCCGAGGTGACAGCGAAGTGCCATTTGTTTCAAATGTACGACTGCATTTGGCTGGAGTGGGACGAGGTGTTCAGTGTCTTCTGTGGGGGAGGCGTGTGCTACACGAGCGTTTTTCCAGCGGTGGATTACCGAGTGAAAGGTGTCTTTAGTGCAGCGCAGACATCGGCGTGCCTGCTCGTTCGTGTGCCGCAGTCGGTGAAGGTGTACTTCCTGCTGACCCAGCCGACACCGCGACTGAAGTCCGATGCCGCGATATCCCCACTCTCGTTGTCCGTGGGAAAGATTGCCGGTGCAAACCTCGTCCCATACCTCTACAACTCTAGAGATCCAGACGCCCCTATGAAGGATGGCAATGTTACGAAGGACCAGAAGCTGACCACAGCAAAATCTGTCGCAGTGCGGTGTCTGCTCGAGCCTGGTATCACCTACGCTGTCGTGCCTCACACCAGCTCTACAGAGGAGATGCCGTACACAATAGCGTTGCTGCATCAAGCCTCTGAATGCACCACCTGTACTGTACATGCCTCGTTTTTCCGGCTGGGCAACGACAGCAAACCACCTCTATCAAGTGAATCCGTTCGCTTAACCGACACCCAACTCAACGGGGACACAACCGCAGAATGGCAGAAACGAACGAAAGGAGTCGTTACGGTATCTCGGTCGTTGTCACTAAGTGAATGATAGAGCTTAAATCCTTTCTTCTTTTTCCCTTTCTCTTTCTATGCGTTGATTGACATTGCACCCGATCCGATTTGTTCTACTACGGACGTCAAACTGGCTTCAACATCCGTTGGAGGAAGTGGGAGGAGTGGAGCGCGAGTATGGAATCAAAATAAAACTTGTAGAGTTTCACGCGGAAGTGTGTACGTCTTGGCATTTGTTTCGAGGAACATCTACTGACGTTTTCTCTGCTTCTAATTTTTCTTTTACTTTTCTTTTTCTTTTCAAAAGTATTTACTATTATTATTATCATTTATTTACCTTTTTGATTGTCGTAGATCAAATTCATTTTTTTTTTTTGAATAAGCTTAGAGGAATCGTGAAGGGGTGTTCCGCATCGAAGTACCTCTCCTTTTCCTGAATTCTAAATATGAACTGCCCATTGACGAGTCGTCGTTGTAATTATCATGGACTACGAGTCTGAAGTTTCTCTCGCAGCACGAGGCCATGCGCTCGACCTCTTCCCTGTCGTTCTAGTGCCCTTACCGTCCAGTGATGTTCAGGACATGTGCCTTGCGGGGGATGTGCTCGTCACAGGCACTGCAGACGGCCTGTGGCTATATAAACAAAAGGAAGGATCGGAAGTCATTTGGCAGCTGTACCAACAACGGCTGGAGGACTGCTTTCTGTTCGCTTACCTGTGTGTGGCGCTGGACCCTTTCTTCGCCAGCCGAGGCCCACCCTTCTCCTCCCGCTACTTCCGCTATGTGTGTATTGCCGCAGGCAACGAGGAGTGCGGCCACAGCGTGTGTGTTTGCAGTTGCGCCAGTACCTTTGTAAACCATCACGAACTTCACGGAACGCACCGAATCCTCTGCTGTGCCATGGCCCCTGTGAACGCCGTCGGGTCCAGCCTGTTCCACCAGAGCCCATTCGTCGTGAGCGTGGATGCGGCTGGCCACGTGGCGGTCTTTGACGTGGACCGCAGCGGAGCGCAGTTGGTGGTAGAGGAGGGGAATGCGGCACAGCGGCTATATCAATTGCCGGAGGGACTTACGGCCTTACAGACGACGATACATGGGCCCTGCGAGGACCGGGAGTGCTGCTGGTGCTGGAGGCGTGACCAGAGCGTTGCTCGAGGTACCCCCATCACCATGCATGTTCTCGTCCGTCACAGCGGCGGATCCTCGTTCTTTTCTCTGAGAACGGAGAAGTACGACATTCTGCAATTACAAATCTTGTGGACCACTCACCGGGCGGTGTTGCACTCTGTCACGAACCTTCTCTCCATATCACCACTCGCCACCGATCCAGGGAAGCATCCCGAACTGTCGCTCACTGCATTGCCACAGACAGAGAAGTATGTCCTACAAATCTCCGCCGAAGGCATTGCCCCTGGTGGGTTGCGTGCGCTTCACGGCTGTACTGGAGTGCCATTGATCTCACAAGATTCTGGATTGGAGCAAGGGCTATTGCGATGGCTCCCTTTAGGCGAACTGTGTACGGGAAGATATAATGAAGAAGTACCGTCTTTGTGGGATTGCAGTGTAGGGCTGACAAGCGAGGGCAACGTGTTGTTACTGGGCTCGAAACTTGGACTATCTAACTCGCCACGCAGCCCGGGTGTCACTGCTTCCAAAATGGAGTTGGACCAGTGGCTGAACTCGGATGAAGAAGAAGGAGCCAGCAAGGGGTGCAAGATGACCGAACCTGCTTCCCGTACCGCGCCAACTTATACCATTCTCTCTCAGCTTTTTTCGGTACATTCGTTCGAGATGCTGTACAGAGGGATGTACACGTCACTGGACAAGTGTATTGGTGCAGCTGGTGTCCATCATGGGTACCCAGAAATGCTATACTTTGACGCGGCCCGGCGGTCAGTTGTGCTACGACTACGAGGACAGGAACTCTTTTCTCTCGGTTTACCAGTGAGTGCTTCGACCGACAATGTGGCGGATGAGGTGGTCTCCCAAAGGCCCAGTGGTGGGGGCGTCGCACCAGCGTCTTCGTCCACTATGCTGACAAAGAGAGCCTTCTCGTGGGGCCTCGCCCGATCGCTCGCTGGAACACTGCTGAACTTGTCGTCTAACACCAACCATAATAAGACGAACCTCCACCACACGGCTGAGTCAGGTACTCCAGCTGCAGGGACCACGACCACCACTTCATGCGGCAACGACAGCCTAAAGCCGAAGTCCCTGTCAAACAGTGCGGCAGGGCCGGAGGATGAACGGCTGCCTGGTCTCTGGGATCCGCTCTCTTCACCTCCCGTGTACGCTGCCTCACCTGTACGGTTAGTGGATGCGCTGACCGCCGCCACAACTGTGAAGGCGGACAAAAGCTGCAGGGTGAATGCGGCGACGGGGGATATGCTCAGTGCACCAGAGGCGTACGTAAGATCCGCCGTACACGAGCTGGAGGACGAAGTGCGCTGGAAGACAGCATCGGCTGTAAACCAGCTCTCTCATTGTATTTCTTGTTGGGAGTTGACAGCAGTGAAGGAGCCTTTGCAGCGAGAGCAGCTCAAATGGGAAGTTCAGGAGCAGCGAGATGTTACCGTGGTGCGGGCGTTGCTTTTCTCTCCAGCTATACGCGGGTGGGAGCCCCATGAGGAAGAAGATATCGAGCCATTCAGTGCAGCTGCGGAGACGCCGGAAGAGCTCATTCGGCGCGGTACGAGCTCCACGCAGTTCTTCGCAGCTTATTACTCACAGCTCCTGGAGGCTTCTCCGGCGTGGGGCAGCGACGAACAGCAACAACAACTGATGAACTATCTCGCGGAGTACGAGCTGAAGGGTGACACACAGGAAGATTCCGCACCACAAGTGATGAGTCCTGGCTTTATTCTCGATATGCAAGAACAGGATCGGCTGACCTATGAGCTGGAGGATTTGATCCTCCGGCACAATGCGGAGCTGGAGGGTCTCGACCCATACGAAGAGGTTCTCTTAACAGAAGTGCAGGAGCGCACTCCCAGCGGCTCGTGGACCGGCCTCTCGAAGGGCTCTTTCTTCAACACTGCAGGAAGTACCGCAGATCTTGCACGGTGGAACAAAAATGCCGATGGGTCCAAGAAGGGCCAGTGGGAATGGGTGCCAGAGGACCGCCGATTAGCTCGTGGAGAGCGCAAGACCATCATTCGTGACCTGAGAGGGTGGACGCTCGGACCGTGGATGTACGCCTCCACCTCGTGGGCCCCGGAGATGCTGCGCTCTGAGAATGAGTGGGGTCCCACTGAGGATCGCGAAAGTCTCTTCCGCAGGCGGAGGATTCAGCGTAGGCGATTTCGTGTTGCAGGACTGAAGAAGCTGGAGCTGAGGCGGCAGCAGCACCAGCATGAAGTTGCAGTACTTCGAGAGAGCCTGTTTGGCCCCTAGGATTTTAGCTCTCAGGGGATCATAATGTGTGTAGGAGGTCTAATATCACGACTAAAAGATGCTTTACATATATATTACTTTTTTTTCGTTGTTGTCATTCCGGCCTTTCAGTATTAGCGACTAATGAGCCTTCTTGCCCCCTGGTGAGTTACTCTGCGAGAAGCAACTCTGTGAACTGACACTTTAATTCTATTCCATCACTACTTTCTCTTTATTTTTACCTGCTTCACTACTGAAGCTATGCTCGTCTTCACACGAAAGTCTAACGGCGAACATGCTGAGATGTGTGAGTACGCTGTTCCAAGTTTTCGGTTCTTCTGAAAGCCGGAATCTCCTTCGCAGTGTGAGTGCCGCTGAGCGTCGAAAAGTGGAAAAGCTAAAGGCGAGGAAATGCTCATCCACCAGTGCGCTGCATAAGGAAGAGTACGTGGCGGCCTTCATTGAAGCTCAAGGTGCCTTAATGGTTCGAAATCGCGTGGCCCATGAATCCTCCGTCGCACATGCGCAGAGGTCACTTCACGTCTCCCCTTCCACTTCGAGTACCTCCCTTCCGGCAGCGTTTGGGGCGTGGCGACAGAGCGGCGCTGCTCTCTCTTCCCAGCTCTACAGTGGTGAGGTGATGCGACACTGCGTTCTCCGAGGCGGGAAGACGCCGCCTATCTGGTCCACAGAGACGCTCCAGCAGCAGGCCCCGCTGCTGTCCAAGCCCATACGAGAATTTCTAGCGATGTACTTCCCTCCTCGCGGAACTCTAGATGTAAAGCACTTTTGTCTATCCTACGAGCACGCGCTCCGACTGTCACGGGTCGACACACCAACGGTACATCTGTGCTTATGCTGTGTTGTTCTTCAGCGTCTGGCATGGTATTACGGCTGGGAGGCTGCCATAAGCTTCTACGAACACTGCTTAATGCACTTCTCCGCACCGCATTCCAGGGAAAGTGTGTCTCAGCTTCTGGGCGTCGTGACGGAAGCCATTCGGTACTCTGGCGCTTCGCATGGGTTTCCAACAATGAAGGACATTCAGCGGGCGGTACGTCTCGCCACAGACGTTATCCGCGGTTGCAGGACGCCTTTGCTTCAACCGGTGGCAGTGGCCCCGGTGCTCTCCATTATAGATTCATTTGGCCCACTACTGCCTGCGGAGGGGGTGATGGCGCGCTCGGCTGCGTCGATGTTGCTCGACTGGGTAGACCGCGAGGTGGCGCTTTTGGGTACACCCGCTCATCGTCGTTATCTTCCCGCCATTGCCTGGGCGGAGCTCGTGGAGGCGTACGCTCGCTGTGGTGCCACTCCACAGGAAATGCAGCACCTCGTCGACGATATCACCGACGCTCGCAAAACGAAGCACGCAGAAAAACTACTGAGTAGCGCTAAATTGTGGAGTGCGTATCTACGTCACAGCAAGGGATCCCATGCACTGGATGTGTATGAAAACAATAGGAAGCATTTCGGTGTGGAAGAGGACCCGAATCTAATTGCTGCAGTGATGCGCGCAGTGCTCCAGGATCACGAGATGCCTCTTCCATTGCGGGTGGAGAAGGCCAAGGGGCTATGGAACGCTCTGCAGCGGTTATCGCCGCAGAAAGTGGTGGGAACGAGCTGCGTCTTTGAGGCGTTTGCGCTGCTCTGCAAAGTGAGTGGGGAAGTAGCGGCGCTGTGGTCGCTGGCGACGCGTTACGACCAATTTCTCATTTTTTTTGGTATACCAGAGGATTTCTTTGAGGCAGTAGGCGGCAGTGAACTATCCAAAAAACCTTTTCCGGAAAACGGGGAGATCGAGCTACTGGACAACATTTTAACTCTCTGCTCGGAAGCGTACCCTTTTCATATTCCACCCGTTGTCCATCACTCGTTTCGAGACGTTTTCCTTTCACTCTCTGTGCAAACGGAGCCGGCACCATGTATCACACCGGAGCAACTCGCTGCGGAGCTGCTATTCTAGGGTCTCTGTCAATGCACTCTAATGTATTTCCTTTCACATTATCCTATGGGAAGAAAAATGCCAGCAATGAAGGTGATATTATTGCTTCAGGTCTCATTGACCTCATTGATTGATCCCCTTTCCTTTTCGTCTATTCCTTTTCTTGATTCTTGTATTCTTTTTCAAAGTTTTTGTTGTGCTTTGTGTAGTAATATTTTTTTTATTACAGTTTTCCTCGCACGTACACTGCGGAATTCTTTCATTTAATCTTTCCCTCCCTTTTTTCAGTATCTTTGCAATCTTGCTGGAGTTCTAATGTCCACTGCGAACAACCGCACGAATGAGAGCGATCGGGAGCTTTATCCGATGCCGGAAGACCCTCCACAATTTGGTGAAGATGGTCTGGGCTTCCTAAACCAGTACACCTCGGCACCGGATGATTTGGAACCTTCCCTGAAAAAGCAACCCAATTCGGTCGATGAGATTTTAGCCGAAGAAGTCGTAAAGGGCAAACTCACCAAGGAAGAGAAAGAGCGGGAAGAGCTCGTCTGGCGTCGCCGCCACCCCTCGAACCCGATTCTCAAAGCCTTCCAGGTGGTTATTCCGTATGGCGGCATTATTTCTTCCGGTATCAACCTTGCGAGCTCTACCCTCGGCGCGGGTATTGTGGCGCTGCCGTGTGCCTTTCAGCTGACCGGCGTTGTTATGGCCATTATTTACCTTCTGGTGGTGGCCTCGCTCACGGTCTACTCCATCACACTGCTGGCCATGGCAGGCCAGCGGACTGGACTCCGGAGCTGGAGCATGATCGCTCGTAAGCTGCTCGGCAAGGGCGGGGACTACCTTCTTGTCTTCGTCATGTGGTTCCTGTGCTTTGGTGGCGATGTGTCGTACATTATCTCCCTGCAAGCCGTGTTCCGTGCTTTCCTGCAGAATTCAGATAGCGCTTCTGACTATTTAAAGTCGAACTCCGGCGTAAAGCTTATCACGTCGCTGGTGTGGCTGTGCATCATCTTCCCGCTGTGCATGCTTCGAGAGATCAACTCCCTCCGTATGGTGTCGTTCATTGCGGTCTTTTTTATTGTGTTTTTCGTGATTACTCTGGTCGCCTCTTCCGGGAAGTATTTAGCGGCCAACGGTGTTCGTGATGACCTCGTGTACTTTCAGACCGGCAATCTCGCTATTTCTGGTCTGTCGCTTTTCATGTTCGGCTTTGTGGCTCAAGTTAATACCTTTGAAATTTTTCGTGAGATGTACAAACCAAGCGTGAAGCGCATGACGCTGTCGGCTGTGTGCGGCGTCGGGCTGTGCGTCACCCTGTACTTTTTCGCTGGCTTCTTTGGCTACATGAACTTTGGTAGCACCGTGACCGACTCGGTGCTGGACAAGTACAACCCTATTGACGACAGGCTGATGGGAGTTTCCTACGCTGGTATTATCTTGAAGCTGAGTGTGGGCTTTGCGCTTCATCTGATTCCGTGCCGCGATGCCGTCTACTACGTCTTGGGCTCGGATGTGCGCCAAGTTCCATTCTGGAAGAACGCCATCATTTCCGGTACTCAGGCGACAGTGGCTTTGATCGGAGGTCTTTTCATCCCTCGTATCACCACCGTGTTCGGCGTCCTGGGCGGTTTCTGCGGCGGGTTTATCGGCTTCGTGTTCCCTGCGCTGTTTATGATGTATTCCGGCGGCTTCAGCCTTCAGCAAGTGGGCTTTCTGCACTACTTCGGCACGTATTTCCTGCTCTTTACGGGTGTGATAGGAATTGTGTTTGGAACTGGGGCATCCATTTATGGTGAAGTCATGGCCGCGTGATTTTTATTCGTAAAAAAATATTTTTATGCTTGACTTACAAACATTTTTTTCTTTACTTTTATTTTTATGTTTGAAATTTTTATATTTATGAAGTAGTGAAACAAATGCAGGAAATGGAAAAAAAAGTACAAAAAAATAAGTAAACAACCATTCGGAGTACATCCCTGTATTGCAACATCGAGTCGTTGAAGCAAATAATAATATTAATAAAAACAAGTTTTAGGTACACATGAAAATGGAAGGGTAACAAAAAGAAGTACACCTGATGTATCTATGATGTACTACACGAGTTTTTTTTTTAAAATTATGAATTCCCTACACTGGAACAGGAAACTCAGTCATCCAATAGGACAAACGTTCCATTATTGTTGAGCGGATGGACACCCCTCCCCTCGATAACAAACGAATTGATTCTCCTAGGTGTGCATTTCTCTGTATTGACACCAAGTTTACCCTGACTGTGCTTTACCATGCTCTTCTTCGTATCGGCACGATGCTTTAGCTTGAAATCATTGACGGACAAGGTGCATTTACTTGTCTTCCTTTATGGATGTAGTGGGAAAGGAAAAGTGAAACACTTCATTTTTCAGTCGACGGACAGCTATCGCGGAGACTGGGGTTGACCTTATTATAATTAACACTGCTGCAACACTATTAAACAGTTTTTGGTATTTTTACCTTTTTTTTTCTCTTTCTCTTTTGACTCAATCTAAATAGAATAAATAATGTCTCCAGCTGCATTTTCGTGCCTTGTTCAGATTGATGTACTTTTTAGTTCCTTTTCACTTCGCTTCTAGAGAATGGGAAAATAATGAGGCGTGAAAAAGAAAAAAAAAAGTAAATGTAATAAGTTTTGTTTACAAATAAATTTATTCTCGATGCGTTCCTTTCCTCTCTTTTCGTGATGACGTTTTCTGTGGATGGGAACGACATCCAGAAGGTCAAAAAACACTGGTATTTTGTGCAGGAAAGAAAATAAAAAAAAAATAAGTTTGAAATATCTAAAAATTAAACTGAAAGAATACTAATGATGTGGGTGATATAACATTTTTTTTTTTTTGATTTCCGGATATTCGTTTTTTTTTCCTCGTTGTTGTAGCTTTGATTGTTGAGGTAATTGGTAAGGAGTAATAGGTGAGACGTACAGCACCAGTTCATTCCCGTACGGTGTCTCATATGACGGTTTTATCTCTGCTCCTCTAGAAAAAATTCTTTCCACAAAAAAAATTGATTAGTTCGTTTTGACTTTTTTTTCCAGTGACGGCTACACTTTTGTAGTGTTGTGTATTGCTTTTTTAGACAATGTTTTTTTTTGTGCTCCTCCTTTCTTACATCGGTGATGTCGATAATTATACCTATTCTTTTAATGCTTTGGTTTTTACTTTTGAACCATCTCCATTGGAAAAAGAGCGGAAAAACAAAAAGAATAATTAAGAAACTTTTCTCAAACTTAGTGCCTTGAAATGACTTCAGACAATCAAAATTTTGCAAAGTGCCTTCAGAAGCACCTTACACGGGACGTGTGTGAAGAGATCGATATCAACGGCTTCGCGGTGCTGGAGTGCCCATTGCCATCTGAAATGGTGCATGGGATAACGAGTCAGGTAAAAAAGTGCTTTGACACTATTCCGAACGGGAAGGTACCGAATGCCGTGCAGTTCCTCACGAGCGAAGGCCCGGTTCAGCTCACCAAGCCTTACATTTTTGAGTGCGACTTACACCAGGAACAGATCCGCCGTCAGCTTCCCTTCTTTCAGCGCTTATTTGACTCGGAGCTGAGTGAGTTGGTGGAGGTACTGAGAGACCGTGTCAGTTGTCTCGAAGACTTGTATCCGATTGACTCTGCGGAGCAGGCCGCCTCCGTTCTGACACTCAAGCTGCAGATGAATGAAGGTGGCGCCTTCCCTTGGCACTACGACAACCCTGGAAGGCCGAACAAGCGCCGACTCACCATGGCGGTGTACTTGACAGAAGACTGGAAGGAGGGAGATGGAGGTGAAATTGAACTGATGCCATTCCTTGAGTCTCCGGTGGTGGTGCCACCAAAATCGAACATGGTGGTCTTCTTCCGCTCGGATTTGCTCTTGCATCGGACGCTGCCCCTGAGTCGCGGAACGCACGGGCCGGTGCGCTACTGCTTCACGGTGTGGTTTGACGGCGCGATGACCAATTCGGACTCGGATTTGTACCTCCGTGCTTCACACCTGCGAGAGGATGAAATACGGTTTCTGAAGCAGAGCCCATTGCAGCGCACTCTCTCGCGAGCTGTATATCAGGAGGAGTTCCTTCAGGGCATCGTGGACTGCTTCGGTGTGGGCACTAAAAGTTGTCTTATGGCCGTTGCTGAACATGAGGCCCACATCAAACAGCTCGGTGGCAATGCTGCTCTGATACAGTTTCTGGAAATCCTTCGTGCGCACAAGCCATAAGTTTTCTCTACTGCTAAGATAAGTGCGAGTAACTTTTTTTTCTACAACTCTTACTGGGAATGATTCCTTCGTTGGGTTTACATTTATCCGAGCCTCAAAGGCTGGAGACACAACACCTATGATGCGTATGAGGTAACAACTACTCTTGAGCAACTTATTGAACTGATCTACTTTACCTTTTCTTATGATGTATTTCTCCCCTTTTGTTTTATTGATTAATGTACTGTCTCTTTTCTTGAGCTTACAGTAGAACTATAGAGGATTTACAGCCATGGCATCAAATCCGAAGATGGAGGTGATTGAAGCAACCGCTGAGGCTCTGCCTCTCGAAATGCTGAACGCGACCAATAGAAAACTGACGGCGAAGCTTTCTCATTACGAGCAGCTAGTAAGTAACATGGAGCTCAAGATGGACGACCAGCAGAAACGTCTCAAATTTATGCAAGAGCACTTGGGTAACGTGCGAGCAGAGATTGTCAACACTGAAGGGCTGACAGTGTCCAAGCGAAAGGAGGTCGACTCCTTGGACAACATGCGTCTGCTTCTGGAGCGTGAGTGTGGAAGACTGCGACAAAAGCAACGCCACTTGAAGCAGTCCGAGGACCAAATCCAAGATCAAATCACCTCCTTGGAGAATCGAGTCTTCCAAGGTAATCTAAAGATGGAAGAGTTCAAGCGAGCGATGGATTTCAACCAGGAAGAGCTAGAACAATGGGATGAGGCCAGACGGCAGAAGGAAGAGGACGAACTGGCCATTGCGCAGTACTCAAAGCAAGACGAGGCCAAAATCAAGGAGCTCACTCTGGGCGTTCAGAAGCTGGAGTCCATGGTCAAGGAACAGCGTCGACGTTTGGAGGAGGAAGTCATGGCATCGGAGAACGCTCAAATTGAGCTCGATCGTAGCGCTACGGATTACCGAAAGCTTCACGATGAGCGCAGCGGTCTGCTGGATGAGTGGGAGCAGGTGGTGAAGGCGATGGCGGAGCGGGATAACGCTATCCGCATCGCTGCGGAGCAGTACACGGAGGGTATGGAGTGGCTGATGAAGCGCCAAGAGATCAAAAGGAATCTGTCGGATGAGTATGACGGCTTAAAGGAGGAGGCAGCTGCACTGAATTATCGTATCAAGGATGTGGAGAAGACGGCGCAGCAGCTCCGTGATGCGGTGCCAACCCTCCGGTCGCAGGTTCAAGCAATGGATGACGAGGTGGAGGTGATGCGTGAACAGGTGTCGCGTGCTGTACGAGACAAGAAGAACCTGAAAGCAAAGCTGAAGAACATGGATAATGAAATTACACAGAAGCTAAAGGAGCTGGAGAACGTGCAAAAGAGGAGAGAAACTACTGCTGAACGACTTGAAGAGGAGATCGCAGCAGCCCAGGATATGCAGAAACAGAGCGATCTCATTGCCAATCTACTTCGTGATGCTCAGAAAATGGCCAAGAACCTCGAGAAGGACGTGGAACACTTGTCCACTGTGCAGTTTAATGCGAATCAAGAACTCCAAGGGGCACGTGATGAACAGAACACGTACTTATCTCACATTAGCGGTTGCCAATCCCAAGATAAGAACTTAAAAGCCAAAATCTCTCAGTTGGACAGCGAATCTTTTCAGCAGCAAGTGGTGCTGTATAACATTGAGTTTAATGTGCAGCAGATGATTAAGAAGGTTAGCCGTGCCAAGGGAGACCGGACTGACCGTGAAAGGAAAGAGCTGCAGAGCAAGATCGATCTCCTGCAAACGACCCTGGATGAGTTGGAGCAGCAACATCGAGTGCTAGACACTCAAGTAAAGCGTGTTCGAGAGGATCTCCGCCGATCAAAGGTGGAAATAGAGAAATTAGAGGAGGACAAAAAGGTCTCTGAAGATAGAGTCCTCGCCATTAACTTGGAGTGCGGCCACTGTAATCAAGATTCGAAGCGGCTGGAGCGAGAGAAGGAGGACTGCCTCGTTCAGGTGGACACCATGCAACTGCAGCTGAATCGCCTGAAGAAGATACTGCGACAGCACAGCTATGAGCTAGTGGACTTGGAGGAGCAGAAACAAAGTCTGGCCTCCGACATCGTGGAGAGAGAAGCAGAGATCGCCGTGCACCACAACCTTCTGAATGTGGAAGCGAAAATGGCAGAAGACGAACGCCGCCGATTGGTCAACGAGCTGCTGGAGCGACAAAAGACGTTGAATGCGATTCGTAACCGCCATGAAGTGCTGGTAGGAAAGATGGATCCCTCGCTTGCTCGCCTATCTCAGGCCCAGCTGGTGGTGCAGGCGGCAAAAGAACGTGAGGATCTGCAGTGCCGCGGCGACTCTCTAGACTCCTCCATCAAGCGCATGGAGAAGGAAACGCTGAAACTAGAGAAGTTGATTGCTGTTCTAAGGGCTAGCAATTCCAATTTCAAGCATAAATTCGATCCTGTGACAGAGAAGGACGACGAAACGAAGGCACGCAAAGCTTTGCTGGAGAAGTTCCGTGAGCTGAAGGTGCTCATGAGTCGCCGTGCGCTGGAGACTAACGACTACGATGTGACCTTACAGATGAAGCGTGACGAGCTGAATCAGCTCGCTCTCAGGAAGATGCAGTCGGAGAGTTTACTAGGCAGCTTGCAGCACGACTATGAAAGGATCTCACAGGATGTCGTTCAGACTCGAGAGGCTGCAGTTCGGTATGACCAAGCTATTTCAAAGGCAAAGAAGGCAGTGGATGAGACGGTGAGCGAGGATGTGGCCCTGCAAGAAACGAAAGAAAGACTTCAACTTACTGTTCATCGTCTGCTGGAGGTGAGCCGTGGAGCTGGGGAGGAGGTGTACGATGCGGTGAAGAGGATGGTCGTGGATGCCAATCTGCCATATGGCGAGTCTGAAATGCTGTAGACATTTCTGAAGGCGTTTAGGAGATATGTATCATAAGGCAATTTGCAATTATTTGATTTTTATTTGTGTGTGGGTCGTCACTGCATTTCCAAAGTGACTCAATATGTTATATGGTTTACGATGCTGAACAAAAAACGCCGCCCCCTCCAAAAATAATGCTTCTTACCTACTTCTTCCTCCTTTTTTTTGAATTTTGAAAAGCCACTTTTTTTTTGTCTTTTAGACATGTCATACAGTCGTGGAGAGGACTGCGCCAACCTTTGTGTTACGGTGTCTGCCTTGTGTGCTTCCAGTAGCGCTGGGGTAGAGGAATGCACATTAGAACTTTTTTTTGAAGAAAATCCAGAAATTATGTTCACCGAATCGATCAAGGTTTTTCCGATCACTCGCTGGAGTTCCTTCGAGTCATTCTCGGAGCCAACGTCTTGGTACGAGGGTCTTTTCTGTGGCAAGGATTACTTCTCTTTTTCCTTTAACCAACTATCTTCCGATATTTACGTTATCATTGGCGGAAAGATGTGGGCTCCTCCTGAGCGGATTGCATTTGATCACCAAAACGATCCAGTAGACTTGACTTCCTTCAGTGCGTTTGGTGTTTTGCACAGGGTGTCAGACCATCTTTTGGAAGGCTTACTAACTCTTTGCACAAACCGTCAGTGGATTCGAGACCCTCTTGAGGAGATTTACCGGGCCGCACTTGCCACTCCGCGTACCTCCGACATGGAGCCTTCCGTTTCCACGGCTGTCTCTTCCTTACCGTGGACTGTACTACCTCATCTAATCTCCTTCTGTGATTATTGGAACGAGTAGCATCATCGCGAACGCTAGTGGGCATTACTATCCGCGGCCTCCCCCCTTTTTTTTTTTCTCATCTCCAGTGCTTGATTCAATATTCACCATCAGATGAACTGCTATTATTTTCATTATTAGTAATCTCCTTGTGCCATTACTTTCCGATTTTTATTTTTTGAGCTTCTGTCCGGCCTCTCGTAAAGCTGCTCATACAATTGGTTCGTACAATTGGTAAGACTAAAAAACAAAACCGGAAAAAACTAGTCCTAACGTAAATGACACCCAATGACAAGGTTCTCTTTTGTAGAACTTGCCACTCGATATAATGTTTTCCTTTCCCCCCACCGTACCTTGGATGGAAGATCATTCACTGTACAACTATCTTTTTCTCGTTTTTTCTTTTGTTCATAATATTAAAACAGCTGCCCGACCACCGCCTTCTCTTTTTTTCTCAACTATGGATGACGAATTGTTCTTACAGCTCCACAATCCGGAGACGGTGACAGAGGCGGACTCAGCTGCCGCCGTTCAGGAAGAGATGGATGAGAACAACGATCTGGATAGCGAAGACATTTGGGACGTTATTTCTTCCTTTTTTCGAGAGAAGGGTCTTGTTCACCAACAGCTAGATTCCTATAACAGTTTCTTATTTCGCATTCCTCGAATGCTGAAGGAAATGGAAATTATTCCCCGCCAGGACTCCCAATTCGACCCCGGCATGGATGTGACCGAGCCGGAGCAGACCCTCATCTCCTTCGAGAACGTCGTGATTGGAAATCCGTCGCACCCCATCAGTGGACATCGCCATGGCCCTCTTCCTCCGCTGTTTCCGAACGAATGCCGGCTGCGAGACATGACCTACGACGCACAAGCGCACGTGACACTGCGCTTCAAGGTCTTTCGTGACCAAGCCGAGAAAGTTCTACCCCCGTGCTTGGTGGAGCTTGGGCGCATTCCGATCATGCTGAAGTCTGTGCGATGCAACTTGGAGGGAAAGGATGAGGATGAGCTGCCTCGGCTAAACGAGTGCCCGCACGATCAGGGCGGATATTTCGTGATCAATGGAACAGAGAAGGTGCTTATTGCTCAGGAACGACAGGCGGCGAATCACGTGTACTCTTTCACCCGACAGAAGGGTTTACTGTGCGAGGTAAAGTCAGTGGTGGAGGGTTCCCTCAACAAACCTCGAACCTTGCAAATTATTATGCAGTACAAGAAGGGTGGCATCGGAAGTGGCTTTGAGAACTTAACGTGTAGAGTAGCTCAGATGGACGAAACGATTCCCCTATTTGTATTGTTCAGAGCGTTGGACATGATTTCCGATAAAGAAATTCTCCAAACCGTAGTGCCAGATCTTAAGGATTCCGCGATGCTGGACTTACTACGAGGCTCCATCGAAGATGCTTCGTCGCTCGATATTTTCTCGCGTGACGAGGCGCTGTACTACATTGGACGGCGTCTAGGACGACAAGACAGCCCTGAGAACTTACAACGCGAGGCGGAGGGTCTACTGATGCGGGACCTTTTACCGCACATGGGGACAGATCCGTCTTCGAGTCGTGGTAAGTGCCTTTACTTGGGCTACATGGTACACAAACTGCTGCTGGTGGCGCTTGGGCGTCGTGAGGATACAGACAGAGATTTTGTGGGGTACAAACGTATTGATGTAGCTGGTGCGCTTCTTACCTTTCAGCTGCAGTTATTCCTTTCGCAGATGCGCAAAGAAATGGTCCGCACACTTCATGACCATAGTGCTAACCACCGAAGTATTTTTAGCACTGGACGCATTTTACACAGCAAGCTGATCACGGATGGTCTTCGCCGATGCTTAGCCACCGGAAATTTTGGCGATTTGAAATCGGGTAACATCAAGACTGGTGTTTCGCAAACGCTAAACCGACTTACATATTCTTCATCGCTAAGTAACTTAAGACGCGTTCAAAATCCTATCGCCTCATCAAGTAAGGCGACTCGACCACGAAATTTGCACTGTTCTCAATGGGGTTACATTTGTCCTGTTGAGACACCGGAAGGCGGATCCATTGGTCTTTTAAAGAATGTAGCGTTGATGTGCTTGATGTCCCGTGGAACGGATCATACCGATGTGGTTCAAGCTGTTCAAGCTCGAATTACCGGATTTCACTCGATCAGTTTGGAAGATTTGGCCGATATTCATGTCTCTCGAGTGTTCGTCAATGGCTCTCTTATTGGTGTGGATCATGACGCCGGCAAGCTCCTTCGAGACCTGAGAACACGCCGACGCCACGGAGAGCTAAGCAATGAGATCAGCATTGTACGTGATATTCGTGAACGTGAGGTTCGTGTCTTTTCCGATTCGGGACGTTGTCTTCGTCCATTATTCGTTGCGGAGAAGCGTAAGTTAAAGCTACAGAAAACCGGCATGGCAGTACTGTTTCAAACTTCTACCATTCCAGGCACCAAACCCGAAATCTCATGGAATAAAGTGTTAAAGAAAGGTTATGTGGAGCTTATTGATTGTGAGGAAGAGGACTCTCTGCTCATCGCCATGACGCCCAGTGAAGTCAAGAATAACTACTACTGCTCTCACTGTGAAATGGACCCGTCCATGATCCTGGGTATTTGCGCTTCCATCATTCCCTATCCGAATCACAATCAGTCCCCGCGTAACACTTACCAATCTGCTATGGGTAAACAGGCTATGGGTATTTACGCGTCCAACTTCAACATGCGCATGGACACCACCGCTCACTTGCTGTTTTACCCCCAGAAACCACTAGTACGAACCAAAGCCATGACGTACATGCGTAGTAACGACCTTCCTGCGGGTCACAACGCTGTGGTTGCCATTGCCTGCTACTCGGGCTACAACCAGGAAGACTCTATTATTATGAGTCGTTCCGCCGTGGAGCGAGGATTCTTCCGAAGTGCCTTCTGGCGGTCGTACAAGGCGAAGGAGGAGCGCCAGAAAAAGAATGCCATGGAGACGTTCGAGAATCCAGATCGCCGTCTCTGCCGGGTGAAGCGCACAGCGGATTATACCAAGTTGGACACGGACGGCTTGATCAAACCTGGTGTCCCGGTCATGGGAGGTGACATTCTCGTTGGAAAGACGGTGCCGCTTGGGGACGTGGACTTGGAAAGCGGGGGCATTACCAACTCAAGAATTACCAAACGTGATGTGAGTATTGCTTCCCGAACTTCTGAAAAAGGTGTAGTGGATAAAGTCATGCTCACTATTAACAACAACGATCGTTTTACAAAGGTGAAAGTACGCACCATTAAGATTCCTAACATTGGGGATAAGTTCTGCAGTCGACATGGCCAGAAGGGCACAAACGGTATTCAATTCCGGCAAGAGGACATGCCGTTCAATCGCGACGGCATCGTTCCAGATCTCATCATCAACCCTCATGCCATTCCATCGCGTATGACGGTGGCACACCTGATCGAGACACTGGCGGGAAAGGTGGCGTGCTACAAGGGCGCGGAGGTATACGCGACACCATTCTGCTCTGTGGTAGTCGGGGACTTCGGTAAGGCGCTACATCAGCTCCGCTCTCAAAAGTATGGCTACGAATGCATGTATAACGGCCACACAGGGCTTCCATTGGATCACCTCATCTTCTTGGGGCCTACATTCTACCAGCGACTGAAGCACTTGTCTGGCGACAAAATTCACGCTCGTCCCCGCGGGCCGCTGCAGCCCCTCGTGCGTCAGCCTACAGAGGGCAGAGCTCACGAAGGCGGACTTCGCTTTGGAGAGATGGAACGAGACTGCATGCTGTCTTATGGTGCTTCTCAATGGCTACGTGAACGACTGTTTCGTGTCAGCGACTACTACAGCGTGCATGTCTGTCAGATGTGTGGCACTATCTGTGTGGCCAACCCCACGCTTCATAAGTACCAATGCCGCGGCTGTGACAACGACTCCCGTATTGCTCAGGTTCTGATGCCGTATGCTTGCAAACTTCTCTTCCAGGAACTGATGTCCATGGCCATCCTACCCCGACTCGGAACAGGACCCTTGTGACATCGCTATGCCACAATTACTATGCCGCCATCTTCTAAGAACACAAAGAAACAAACAAACAATAACATTACATTTGACAGCCAACCCTAACCCTGTGCCCACGTAAAACGTATTTAGAAAACTGGAATGACCTTTTTTTCCGCTTTCTCGTTGCTTTTCGTTGATTTGTATTTATAATAAGATTTCAGAGTTATTTCTTGTTATTCGTGACATATATGAATATCACCATGAATAGATGCGTAAAGAAATCCTTACTCTTAATTCGATTCTGATCCTTCTCTTCAACCGTGATCTATTCGACGGAAAAACGTGTGGGTAGGAGAATACTCCTGTTCGATTTTTCCACAAGTTCACTACGCAACGCCATCTACTAGTAACTAGTACGTACAATTATCTAAAGGTTGATCATTCATTTCATCATGTGCTTCAGTAGTAACGCCGTTATGACCACTTGCAGCGCCCGACAGCAGTGACATTTCTGCCATGTCTGTTCGGAAGCCTTCCCCGCTGTTCAGCAGCATTCTGAGCTACAGCACCTCGAGTGCTGATGGCAGAAGTGCTCGTATTGCAACAAATCAGTACCAACGTCTGCTATGACCAGAGGCGGCGACATTTTTTTGACGTTAATAGTGCTTGTCACATACCAAGGCGAAAAATGATCAACCGGAGAGCGCGTCGATAAGCTACTTGGTAGCCATAAACCACGCGATGGAAACCATGAACACCACCGCAGTAAAGTACCAGGCCGATCATATGGAGCTTCTGAACCGCATGCAAATGCATGAATGGGTACAGAACGAGCACCGATGTGTTCAGTGCCACGGCTTTGGAAGCCGAGGCAGTTCAAACTGGATGCCGAGAAGATCTGCGAGAGATGTTTAAGCAGCAGGCCAAGGCACAGCTACTTATCAACTTTCGAGGTGATAATTTACCAATACATTCTGTACTATGCTGTAGAGTTTGGCGAGGTTCCTTTCCCTCTTTTGGGCAACAACGTCCTCGCCTCACTTATCCTGAAGATGCTTCCCGAGCAGAAGCTGGGAGTACAACTGGGGAATGACGAGAGAGAGAGAGAGAGAGAGAGAGTGATGTATAGCTTTTCATCATTCGTTTGTAGGCCTGATAAATGGCGTTGCAGGCCTTCTCGATCTCCTGGACGTCGACGTCAGAGTTGATGATGATTGCTTTCCAGTAGCGTCCTGCACAGGAAGCGGTTCGGCTCCACCTTCAAGAAGGGCGACTCCGCGTAGCACCGACCCCTCTCGAGCAAAAAGGCTGCGGTTCTTGTCGTTGGCTGGGTACGGGAAGTCACTTGCGTCGTTTGCTGTATCGCACGCCGCTTCGAGGATTTTGGTGTTCAGCTCCCTCAGCACGTGGTCACTCCATGAGATCATTGGCACTGTGAGCTTCGATACCTTGTGGCCATGTCCTGAATCTGACCGGCTGTGCTGAGCCTGAACCAGTTGTGCATTGTAACCCGTGAATCGACCTCCTGGAGGTAGAGATTCTGAGAAGAGGACGGTGTCCTTGAGAAGGTATTTCTCGATAAGCTCGAGCAGTGGGGACAGACTTTTGGTGGTGGCCTTAGCCATGTATGTTCGCCTTACATTAGTCTTCTAATCTTCGGTGCTTGGGCACTGCCGCCCTATGTCGTATATGGTTCTTCCATAGATCCGTCTGGTTGAGGAGATCTTTAAGCCACGGCATTCTTTTGATTTCTTCGGGGGTGAACGTCGCAACCGACTTCTTCGATGTAAGGTACTGAGCGTACGAACATTTCGACGGTCTCCAGCACCACTCTATTTTTGTGACTGGAGTGATCATTTGTATTGATCTTATCTCAAGTGGTGTGCCGTTCTCATTCTATTCGCGGTATTCGTTTTGAAAATATTCATTCTCTCTTCCTCAGACGAAGTTCAACGTCGACATGTATTGTAAACAAATACGAACTGCGTTTTTCCAAAAAAAAGAAAAGAAAAATAATCAGAGCAACCTATCTTTGATGCGAGGCGGGATGAAAGCTGCACCTTATAGGACTTCCAGCGAATGGGTCTAAGACCTTTTCATAGACGACATTACACAGCCCGATCACTTCTACCAGATGGAAAAGAAATTTACACGGTCATCGAGCATCTATACACTCAAGAGACAATACGGGAAATCCTTTCCTTTATTCTTCTTGCATTTGCTCTCATGCGTCCTTTGTTTCACTGCCTTCAAAAAAAGAACTATCGTAACATTCAATGATAGAATTCAAATAACAATAATAGTTATGAAAAGTAGAAAGCAGCGAGAGAATTAAAACTACACGAAGGATGGAAAAGACTCGAGAAGTAGAGCCTTTTCTTTCCTCTTTATTATTTCTTTTTTTTGTTCGTCTTTGCGAAAGGGGGGATGGGATCTGCCAGGGCGGTGCTCCGCTCGGGTGTATTCATCAGATCTGGGTGTATCCCGCAGTGAAAAGTTGGGTAAGACCTTCTGCAAGTCGGTTCTTTGCTGCATGGGTTAGGCGACGGTTTCTTTTCCGGCATGGGCCATACGAAAGAATTCGGATGTTGGGGCGGAATGTCTCGATACCTTGGTAAGCAAGTAGGGAAAGGACGAATGTGATAGCGAGAACTTGGCGTGCCGGAGCTCGCCGTTACAATCCTCACATTTCGGAAGAGAANAAATGCTTTCACCTGTGTTTATCTTGCGTGTACATCATTCTAATGAATATAGTTTCTTACAAAAGGGGAAAAAGAAGAAGTGGAAACTATCTCTGCATGCTTGAGTGCACTGTGTCATGTTGAGGGAAAATACCCTCGCCCAAAGGCGAAACCATTTCTATTCCATTTCATCTGTGGTTCAGGAGCACCCCATAGCTATTTCAATTTCCCTTCAAGGCTTATACCTCACATACGGGGCAGTAGGTGCACCGAAGAGCTGGTAGGCACATAGTGGCTGCTGGTTTCACCACAATCTGTCCGTTGCCGGACTCTACCCCAAAGACCCGCCCCCGAGAGTGTGTCAGCCGGGTTTGAAGGACCGCTGACGTAGAAGAAGGTAACCTGGATACCCTTGTGGTACCACAGGTTATACACGTGCTCGAAGAGTCGATTCAACGAGTAGCCTCTTCCAATCCCACCGAAGCCGTTGGTGCGTCTCTGTGCGTGCACGATGGCTTCGTGGTCTGTGACAAGGGCAATCCGGGATCCGTTCGCCATCCCTTCTCTCACCAGTTGTCGTAAGGCGAGCTGAGCTGCCCGTGGCTCTGCGTGAACCGAGTGTTGAGCGTTGAAGAAGCCTTGATTCTTGATAACATCCGTAGTGTGCGGTTTCATGCTATCGAAGAATCCTCTTTCCCACCTTTGCTGATAGGTGGTCTTCGTTCCTTCCGCTCGCTTGTGCGCGATGGCACCCCATCCTCCGTAGGAGGCGTCTGTGAAGACGATGCAGTCGTAATGCGCTCCCCGTAATACTGCTCGTCATATGTGGGGTGCGTCTCTTCCGCGATGCGCCACCAATCATTCTGGTATAGCGCGGTTCCGAGC
>JASAOA010001654.1:0-27505 GCA_030849815.1 Vickermania spadyakhi | reverse complement strand
CCCACAATGATACTAAAGCAATAATAATAATATTTTTAAAAAAACCCGGCAAGAAACATTTCTTTTGTACGTGGTGGAGTACTCTGTTGAAAAAAGAAAAATAAATATCTATTTTTTACCCTCTTGTTGTGTACTCCACAGACGAGCTATTCTTGGGTATCTGCTGCTGTACCACTGCATAGAAATTATTTATGTAATGCAGCAACTATACAGAAAGTGCACAACAAAAGCTACTCATAAAATTGGATTGGATTTCTCCACTCCGCAGACCTTAAAAAGCGTGAATCACTTCTTCCATGCACCCGATGAACATGACGGGTTTTCCTTCATCAATGATCTCCGACACGCTGAGATTCAGTTGGAACTGCTCCCCATCCTTCCGCTCTCCAGTGACTTCTCTCGTGGTCCCAATGACCCTCTTCTCACGCGAGCGATGGTACATCTGCAGGTAAGTGTCGTGACGGCTGGAGAATCGCTGGGGCATGAGCAGATTCACTGGTTTTCCAATCACCTGCGAGCGTTCAAAGCGGAACATGCGCTCCGCTGCAGTGTTAAAGTGCTTTATGATTCCATTTGCATCAATCACACAGACGGCGTTGGGGGCGTTCTCCACCATACAGCGCATCATTTCCAAACTGTTCCGTTCTTTCTCCCGTTCATCCTCATCGCGCAAAAAGACAATCACGTAACGTCTCTGCGTGTCCTTTAGACTGACGACGGGCGGCCTTATTTCTGTGAAACGGAGCTCGAAGTAGCTTTGACGGCCACTGCCCAGCAGCAGCGGCACCTTGTTGGGCAGCGTCGCATTGATCACCTTGATTTCACCTCGTATCGTCTTGAACCTGCTGTCGCCTGCTGAATCGGTTTGCAACGAGTTGGTATTCATGCCAAGAGACGGGTCCGTGAGACTGACGGCAAACGGCGTGCTGTTGGACATCTCCATGCAGAGCGTCCCTTCCTTTTTTCCAGTGCAGCGGTCAAACAGAGAGATAAAGGCACCATCCAGAATTTTTTTCGGTGTGATGTTTTCGTCCTCCTCATAGGACAGTAGCTTACGTGCATTTTGACTGAAAAAAACGATATCGTCCTCCTCATTGACGATAAGAAACGGGTCCAGAATCAAGTTCTCGATACCAGATATAAAAGCTTTACTAAGGAACTCGTAGTGCAATTCACTGGTATCCTGGATGCACATCAGCACCTCCTCCATGTAACTCTCGAACGTAATGGACGCAGAGAACATGGAATCATCGCTGGTCAACACTTTAGTGAGCACCTCTTTCTTCGTGTCGCCGAGGAAGGCAGCGACTGCAGCGTCCATTTGTCCAGGGCCACCACGAGGCGTGGATTGCAGTATCGCTTGAGCAACGTCCGTGTCTGGGATGATGGTGGAAAGAAGAGAGCCGTTCAGACTCGTGATTTGCTCGCACTTGAGCAGTCGCTGGGCAGCGATATTCATCCCCACGATGTTCCCAGTCTTGGGGTCCGCACAGACTACCGCATCCTTGATGAAAGACATCATTCTCTCGCTTCGCTGTTTCGCACGGGAGAACTCATTGCTTGAGCTTCTGTCGCCGAACATGATACCTATGCGAGTGAGAGTAGAGTTCGGATCCTTTGGATCCACCAGTGGGCAAATGGAGAGATCTGTTTCTTTCACTTCCCCAAATCGAGTGACTACAGAAACACCCTTCATGGCTACCGGTCTGCTGACGTCTGGAAGTCTAGTCGAAACGATGATGCTGATGTTCTGCCCTGCGAGATCTGTATTCTTGTAGCCAAAGAATGTTTCTGCCGCACCGTTCAAATCTAAAACCACGCCTGTGCCAGTTGTAATGACAAAAGGGATAGGCATACTTTGCTCTACGCTTTGTGCAAGATTAGAGGCACGCTCCAACGTGAACTTTGGTCGCCGATCCGTCACATATCCCACAAAATCCGCCTTTTTTCCATTACTGCTCAGGATTTCTTTTGTCAGGAGCGTAATGGGAACCACTTCTCCGCTCTTGAGCTTCGCCAAACGGTCAGGGTTTGCACCGATACGACTGTCGTCTCCAGTCTTGTGGTATCCTCGCATCACCCGCTCGTGCTCCGCTGCCTCTTCGGCAGTCATAATGAGACGCATACTCGAGCCGATCGCCTCTTCCGCTGAGTAACCGTAAAACTTCTCTGCCGCAGCAGAGAAGAGTTTGATTATGCCACTCGGGTTTACAATAATAACGGGGACCGGACTGTGATCTGCAATGGTCATATTCAGCTTTTTCTGAGCAAGCAGTACATTCGTCTGCGTCATGTCAGTAAGACAAGCGACTAAATAGACGGACTCTTTAACTGAAATGACAGTAAAGACCACCTCCGCATCGAAAGTGCTCCCATCCGCGCGCTTCGCTGATATCATGCGCTTGTGGTGCGTCAGCGGATTATTGGGATCCGAGAAACGAGGCATAATCTCACCGGAGGTGGTGCAGAAGTCCGGGAGAACATCCTTAACGGCTACAGAGCGCAAACTCTGGCAATCTGGGTATAAGAACATATTGCAAGCTCCTTCATTGACTTCGGAAATAATACCCCGTTTATCGAAGACAAATAGTGGCTGAGGACAGAGTGTAAGGATGGCATCCGTCAGGCATTTTGCATCTGCTAATTCCAGTCCCACCGACTCATCCGTCATTGTTCCCATGAAAATCGTTTCTTCCTGCCCTGTTTCGTCCTTGATTTCGTGAACCACTAAAGAAGCAGGGAACAAGGTCCCATCCGAACGTTTCCCAGTGACACTTGTGGTTCGGTCAATCTTCCGTTTCATTCGTGTTTTTGCGTACGCAATGAGATACCCGTCGTGCTGGTCCGCAATTTCCTGTGGCATGAGAACGTTAACGTTTTGGCCAACAAGATTCTTGGCAGAAAAACGGAAGAGCATCGCGAACGCCATATTACAAGAGAGGATCATCCCAAACTTGCTGATTGTCACAATGGGCTGTGGATTCAGATTCAAGCGGGCTCGACTTACCCGCTGTGCGGCTTGCTGATGTATGCCTTCACTAAGATCCGAAATGTAGGCGATAAAGGCTTTGCTTCGTTTCTCCACATCAATAGGAATTTCAATCTCATTCACAGCCAGCTCTACAGGGAACACTTTTCCATTTTTGGTCTTTGCCTGTGTCTGGTATACGCGGGCCGTACCGTACTCCTCACTGAACTCGGGGACATCCTTAGGTTTCAGAATGTCAGACACCACGTCGTTATCTTTTATGAAGCACTGAAAGTGCTTGCCTATGGCGTCTTCTCGCTTCCACAAAAACTGTTTCTCCGCCGCGGCGTTAAAGCACGTAATGGTACCACCGAGGTCGAACTCGATCATGGGGATAGGAGAATATTCCGCAATTTGAGTGTTTCTCATCGATTTGACAACGACAGCGTTGTCTTCACAAGTATCTCGAATCAGCACTAGATAATAAGGAGGATTCGTATGCACTACTTTCACCATTGCTTGCACGGGTATAGTTGTGGCATCGAAAGTGATAGCATCGCACATCAACAACTCATCCACCGGTAGCGTAAACCCATCGCGGTCACCAGGTGCAAGAGCTGGATTCGGCAGGAATGTTTCAATTTTTTCTCCTACGAGTTCACCACTACGGTAATGCAGGAGTCGCTCCGAAGCTTCGTTGCATTCAAACACTCTTCCATTGATGTCCACTGCGACAATCGGCATGTTCGGATTACTCAGAATGGTCTCGTTAATCGCCTTCTGTCTGCTCATGCGAACCTCCTTGTCCACATTTCGCAAAAATCCAATGAATGTTGAAGGTTCCCCTTCTGCCACGCGAACGTCCCGGACGCGAAGCTCCACAGTAAAGAGCGTGCCGTTTTTCCTCTTCGCTTGAAACTTTCGGGTGTTATTCACAACATTCTCCACAGGGGTGTCAGCATAGCGGGAGAGGTACGAGTCGTGCTTTTCAGCAATATGAAGAGGCATCAAAATGCTTAAATTGCTTCGGATGAGCTCCTCTTGCGTGTAGCCAAACTCCAGGAGAGCCGCCCGATTGGCCTGCAAAATAATGCCTTTTCCATTCGCGACGATAAGGGGGGTGCGGTGATGGTCCGCTGCGATCTGCTCGAGTCCCAGAATGTTTTCGAGATTCCGTGTCTTCGTCAGTTGCTGAAAGAAGCCTACCAGAGCGGTGTTGTTGGCGCTGGATGTTTTCACTTCGCTCAGTGAGGCATACAACGGGATCAGATGGCCATCCTTGTGTCGACCCATCACTGTGCGATCAACAATCGCAGAAGCACGTTTACTCCACGAGTTCCTATAATTTTCCATAAACTCATCGTGACGGTCCGCCACAGTTTCGGGCATGAGCACCTTACAGTTGTGGTCGAGGACTTCCTTCGCTGTGTAACCAAATGTCTCTTCCGCGGCTTTTGAGAAAGAAACAATGCGACCAAACATATCTGTACAGATAATCGGCGTGACAGAAGTTTTTAGAATGGTGTCACTGATCGCTATCGCCATCTCCAGATCCTGATCGCCGCTCAAATCCCGAGCAAAGCCAATATATGTCGATACATTGTTGGCATCTTGGACTTCCTTAATCATGAGCTCCACAGGGAACTCTGTACCGTTCTTGCGAATCGCCCTAGAGCGGGTGATGTTGTCAATCGCATGTTTGTTCTTTGTGCGGAGATAGGTAGCTAAGTAGGTGTCATGGCGGTTTGCAATATCCTCCGGCATCAGAATCTTTACATTTGTGTCAAGCACCTCCGCACTGGTTCTCCCAAAGCACTCCTCCGCTGCCCGATTAAATCTCAGGACGGTACCAAGGGAGTCAATGGCAATCATCGGAAGCGTCATATACTCCTGCACAAAGCGACTCAGCTGCTCATTTCTCGAACGTTCCACTGTGTCGCTTATATCGAGAGCAAACCCGATAAAAGAGCGTGAGCCATCTCGAAGACGTACTTCATTCACCGATAGGCGCATCGCGAAGTGCTCGTTGTTCTTTCGTCGACCCTGGAGTTCGCGCTCGCGAAAAATCTGACGGTTCACAGGCTTCGCTTCATCGTACTTCTCTAGAAAACTACTATGTACCTTAGCGATGCGAGTGGGCATCAGAATAGCAACGTTATTTCCAAGCACCTCCGCCGAAGCATACCCAAAGACCTCTTCCGCAGCTCGATTGAAGTGGGTAACAATACCCTTGGTGTTGATCGCTACAGTAGGAATGCCGATTTCATCCGTGGCAGACGACGCATCTATTTGCTCATCCAAACCGTTGGCAATAAAACTTCGCATTGCTGGAATGCTCTCTTTTACGTCGTCAGGAATGAGCTTGACCAGCATGCGATACCCCGCTTCTTCCACAGAGTAGTGTTGTGCCTCTGGAATGAGGAGCACTGGAAAGGTAAAGACGGTGAGAATCATAAACACGACCAAAAGCGTAATTTGAACGATTAAAAATTTTTGGGCCGAGTCGGAAGTCAAGCTCAGAAGAATATGGCACGCCTCGTCCAGACCTCGTAAAAGCTGCATTACGGATTCTCGCATACCGGCAAGAAGAATGCTTGTGCTGGTGTACGTTGGGTAGCGAGATAATTCCAAGATTTGTTGCATCCACATGGCCAAACCATTCTCAAGACCTTTTGAGAAGGTGAAATCGGTGGAGTTAAATTTATCATCCGTTAAGACCATGTCATCAAATCCATAACGAAACTGCTCCGAGAGCTGCACGTTTTGGCCAAGAAGATAGTCATCCAATTGACGAAACGAGTTAAAGACATTATTTTCACCGAATGAGATTTCCATTCGAATGTTGTCCAATTGAGCATAGTCGTACTCAATCTGGCTTTGCATGGTTGTCTGAGGAATGTAAGAACTGTCCCACAACTCCACGCTAATCATACTCGCCGCAACATAAAAGCCTCTAGCGTTCAACAAATCTAACTGATTTGCGAGAAATGACCGATAGCTTCTTGCGTAAATGCTCACCGCGAACACGGCAGAAAGGGTAATGAGCATCAGCAGCATCAGAACCCGCATACGATTGGGAGCGAAGCTCTGAACTTTAGCTCGCTTAATCAGGCTATTAGCACCATAGAAACTTGTGAGATGCACATGCAGTTGAAGGAAAATAAATGCAATAAACGTTATCATCCCAAGAACACAGCTGATAATACAAGCAAACGCCAGAACTTGAACCTTCTTTGCCCTAGACTTGGCATTCGAATGATATGTATCTGTTTGAGAACGGAATTGGTCGTCGATTGTTCCCCACAGCTCGGAAAGTAAGTCTTGTATTCGTTGATTGCTGAGTACATCCTTCGCTTTTAAACCTAACTCTGCGTTGCTTAACGCGTAATCTTCATCTGTTGTAGAGTACCGCAGAGGATCATCGGGATAGTTGACTCGTACATTCATTGCATCGGCTTCTGCATTGAAGTCCCAAGTAAAGCCGTTGAGCTCGGACATCGTTTGAGAGTTGACGTGGCCTACCATTGCAATTGCGATCTTTTCAAATAACCGTAGATGCTCCATGATGAACGTGAATCTTGTTCTCTTCTCTTCAGGCAGCATATCTCGGAAGATCTGCCAAGAGTGATAGAAAATAGAATCGAAGTAAAACAATGCCACTAAAAGACTGGGGCTTTGTGGTTGGAGTACATAAATACTAGCATACAGAAGGGGTGTAATGCAATATTGAATAGCCTTGCTTTGCTCCTTTTGTGTACTGACGTATTCCCAGCAATTATCTTGGAGCATTTGGAGGTTGTGAAAACTAAATGCACCGAATAAGCAAGCGCAAATAGCAAAAATAAGAGAGAGCCCCAATAATACTCCCACGGTTCGGTTCAACTTTCGCCCGTACCTGCACAAGAGAATGATAAAAGAGATACTGATAAGAAGAGCAGCTCCTGCAGCTAAGCTAAACACACAGATGATGAGAGTTCTTCGCTGCTGGTCAGTAAGGCATTGTTCTCTATCCTTTGTAGCCACCATGACGGCACTGTTGGTGCTGTTGAGGAGGTTGTTTACCATTTGGTACACAGGAGGATTGTTGTAAGTGCCGTCAGTGGAAGAGCCCAACACTGCTGTTAGCGCTTGGATACCTACCGTATTGGATAGATCCTTATCAGGAACAGTGGGGTCAAACTGTGACGTAGTTTCTGAAGGGGAGCTGTAGAACGTTGTAATAGATGAAACCATCGATATGCCGTTATCCAAGTAGGTGGCCAGATCCGCAAGGCTCTCCACCTCGGCTTCCACCGGCGAATAGCTCAGTACGGAAGGAATCGTTCGGCGGAGCTTCTCCCAGGCATCGAATACCTGAAGATAGGGCTCTACTTCACCCGAGGAAAAGAAGGTGCAAAAACTAATAGAGGTGAGAAAAAGGTGATCCTGAGAGTCCTTGTACAGCCGCACGCGCTCCGCTACATCATTGACAGAAAGCTCCTTCACGTTCTCAGGGACAGACCAGACACTCATCACCACGCAAGCAATGAGGATGGCCGTAATAGCGGAATAAAGCAGAACTTCCACCGGCCGAGATGAACGATAGACCGTCCTGCTGCTTCCTATAAAGTCATCTTCTACTTCCGCCACTTCCCCACCGGCAGCTGGATTGGCGTGAAACTTCCTTTCGGGACGGCGGAGCAGCGGCTGCTTCTCCTCCCCTCGCGGCGAGGACTTCCCGTCCTCCTCCTCGTACTCGCCGCCCTCCTTCCCCTCACCGGAAGCCTCTGCATCCGCCAGCTCCACCGCCGTGAGAGACCCGTCCGCCTCGTTCTCCCGCTCTTCAGGCGGCGCCCCGGCCTCCACTACCTGAAGTTGAAAGTTATCGTCTTCCGCGCCTTGGGTAGAGTCAAAAAGTTCCACCTTCTTCTTTGCAATATCAGCGATGTCGAGAATTTTCTTGGGAGGGATCAGCGTCACGAGAGTGATGATGGTACTCTTTAGCTTTTCCACTGGACTCATCATGGAAGACAGCTGCATGAACACTACTAATCCTAGTAGACCTACTGCGTAGATAAAGCAGTACAAGAGTAAAATGTTGCGCTGCACTGACGTGTGCCATTTCTTGCAAATCTGTACGCTAGAATTATACGCATTAGAGCCCCAGAATCGTCCATTTGTATCGAAAAGACTCGCTTTCACTGCAGCCACTTCCGTAAAAGTGGTCTCTATTGTCGACGATTTCAAATTGCTGCGTGCAATCGCACCAGCAATATCATTTAAATGAGTAGCGTAGTGAAACCCCAGGCTTAAGAACGAATTGGAGGTATGCTGGTAATCGGATCCACTGTAAAAAGTGTCTACTACCAGGCGACGGATGAAGAAATCCTCTCTGTTACTCGCCGATGCGCGGGGGAGGCCGCCGGTTAGAAAGTCGTGAATGTACAGCATATCTTGAGAAATGGCCGAGATGGCATGCAGCCGGGTACCACTATCTTCAAAAAGCTGCTGTGTGGTCCAATATTGCATTGCCACCAGATCGCCTTGCATACGTAGAGTACGAGCTGTCGCACTATTTTCTACACACTCCATCGTCGCGTCTACCCAGCTGTGTGTCATCAAAACAATTGCAAGAAAGCCGGCAGCCGTAAAGAGCAATAACAACAGCACTAAAATTTTCCAAAAAGTGTGGAAGTCAATTCGCAGCCCACAAATGATGTTATTGTTCAGAACTGCACCCCGGCTCTTTTTCACTAGCTCCACATAGTCGTGCTGCGGCTGATTCCACTGCAAGCTCATAGCGCCACGGCTGCTCTCTTGTTTTTCCATTTCCTGTCGAGCTGAATGTCTGAGCTTTTCCGCAGTAGACGGTTCCATCATTACCTGCTCCAAAAAGTCAGCGTATTTGAGCAGCAGCTCACGATCGCAACTTTGATGCTGAAGAGCGGACAAAAACATCGCATTGGTGGCTTTACGACGCTGTGCAATGGCGGAAAAGGTCATTTGAAGTTGGTTACGATCGTGCTGTGAGACCAATTTGTGCCAAAATTGATGGAGACGGATGAGAATATCCTTATGTGCACGCTTAGCCTCCTCTACGCGATGCTGAAAGGCCGCATCACGGTATCGGGATTGAATCTTCAGATAGGTCATTAAACGGTAAGACCTGTAGCGAGACGGAATGGAAGAGGCGATAACGTTGGACCGTTCGCACTGCGACACCGCCAAACTTGGCCTAGATGTATATTCACTGAGCATTGCAGCAAAGGAAACGAGTACACTCACACTATCAGGGTATTTATACAGCGCCTTCAGATAAATTCGAGTAGCAAGATGGAGCATTTCTTTTCGAGGGTAATGACCCGTGATCTTCTCTAGTAATGGGATAAACCGAGTTGACACTTCCACATCGGATGCGAAATACACTCGTCTCAGATAAGGGAACTCCAGACTCACTGGAGACTGCCCCTCCAGGATGGCACTTTCTGCCACATCATCGCACGTGTCCATTGTGGATTGATACACGGTGTCGTACTCCGGAAGTCCCTTAGGGAAAATAAGCGTGTATTCCTTCGGAAAGTGAGCGGCAGCGTCCGTGACACGAGGGAGAAAGTCCAGTAGCTCTTTGTTAATACGGAAGTCGCCGAGAATCCAGCCAACCACGATCATCAATGTTCCCAGCGTCAGCAGCAGTAAGCCATCCGCATCCATTTTGGACAGCATACTCTGCTCGTAGAGGTCTGCCTGACGGCGTTGGATACCACCCTGGCAAGAAAAGTACACTACTACACCTGCCACTGCCTCCACAAGGAATATAATGGTAAATATTCGATTCGTAGTTTGGTGAATAAAAGGGAGCAAGACAATGTAGGTAATCGCCATAATACCAGCAGAAAAAGCAATATACATCGGAAGCCACATGTACGTCAGAGTGTCTCTAGTAGAATTGGAGAGAAACAGCTGAAACAGCATCACTGACAGAATTTTCCAAGTCACCATGTAGATATCGTTGTGAAAATGCTTTCTTGCCAATGGATGTGGACTGCTGTATCCTTCAAGAAAGAGTGTCGTTTCTACCATATAAGCCACAAGAGAAATGATGGTAAACGTCAAGAGTGACAACACAAATGTGGGTGTTGTGCTGGGCGAAAAGCACTTCGCGGAAGGGAAAGTCCACAAATGACCCTCATAGCACACCATCTGCGAAAACATGGACTGAGTAAGGGGGATAAAGAATATGGTGGATGTTCCGTGAATGCATAGTCGCAAGTAGGAAAATAATTTTGTCCTTCGCATTGGTGGTCGCTTTGATATGAGAATAGCGAGAAACACAATGAAGTACAATAGCACAAAAATAACTCCAACAGCCCAAAGTACGGTATATCCCACCCACGACATGTGCACCCACTCCGAGTCCCAAAAAGGTAATTGTGAGGAATACACAGCGTAGGAGACATAATGTAAGGTTTCTCCATGCTGCAAACGAGGATTTAAAACGAACCCTAAAAATTGGATGAATTGTATAAAAACTCCCACATACGACCAAATCTTGTGAAAACCTGTTTCTAAAGCCATAAAAATCGGGAAAATAGGAATGGAGGTAGAGAATAATCGAACCCCGAGCCGCGATCTCGTCGAAGAGATCGTCCTCTGGCTCGAGGCCATACTTTGTGTTTCAGACATGGTGAAGAAGCTCTGCTACACCAGTCTAACTAGGCGAGTCACACCAACTTCCTGGTCACTTGATGGAAGCAGAGAAAAAGAAAAAAAAAATTGGTTTCCTAATCGTCAAAAAAAAGTGTTTTCTAGCAAAAAAAATTAAGCCTAGTTTACTAACTACAATGTGCTCCAAAATAACGCCAGAGAAAAAAGTTAAATGTAAAGAAATAAAAATATATTTAACTTATATGGTAAACACAGAACAAAAAAAGAAGGGGAAAAGTAGTGAAGTAAGGTGTAGGTTCCCGTGCCCACAACTGGAATTATGGGTCTACCTCGTGTAATCAGTTTCCGCTAGAAAAGGAATCACAGAGAAAATCTCAGTGCTATTGTAAGATGAAGTGTTTTGAAAAGATGTATTTATTTTATGGAAGAGAGAGAAGAAGAGCAAAAAAAAAAAGGATAATAATCAGAATCAAATAAAGAAATGTATTTGCGTGCACCTCATCTATGTGCTCCGATTAGCTGACAAAAGGAAGACTAATCGTCGACAAAAACCCTGATTTTAGAGTTCGGATGCTTCACCATAAACCACCTCAGCCTCTTCCACCAGCTCTTACGACATTGGAGCGAATGCTTCAGTGGATCAGGCATCCTTGGCAAGAAATACCCTGTGCCTTTCCCCGAAGACGAAGGTGGTCACCACGCCAAACGTCAAGAGAATATGAGCAACTCAAATACAGGAAGGTGGTTAAGGTACCAAGGCAAGAAAAACGCTGTAGAAACAGTACATGGGCTATTGTGTAGCAAAATTATGGCGTTTGGCACGACTCCTCCTCTGTTAATGTCTGCTCTTCGTGAACAGAGAGCTGCTATTCGAACACGAAGAAGCAGCACAAGACAGTACAGGTCTATTCACCTAGGGATAGCGCCGATAAGTGTCAGCCATTTGGAAGTAAAAGAAGACATTATTCACAGATTTTGCTGTACAATCTCTTTGTGATCCTGAGAGCCAAGCAAGATTTTAGCAGAGCCGCTGCTGCCACGGCGAGAGGACAACACTGTCATGCAGCATCGTATCGTAGCCCTGAGAACGCTGTCCAGCTTGTTCATTTCTTGATGTCACACGAGCATGTTTTGAATGTTCCTTTTTTTAAAACCAAAGTAGGAAAAAATAAAGAATATATATAGGACTTGTCCATATACCAGGCCATTTGATTTCTTTTTAAAGTCAATTAGGACATTAGGATATAGTTACTCATAACAGATACGTAAAATCCTCGAAGACCAGGAACCGCCGTAGATAAAGTGTTGCCAAAGACCAACAAACAATATCTTTAACTTTTAAACTTTAAGCACCAACATCACTAATTTTCATGTCGACCACATCCAGTTGGATAATATCTGCCCGGCACTTCAGCAAGGTACCCAAGTTTGGAATCGTTCTTCCCATGTCCCCATGAACAAACTCTTTTATGTACGTCCCTGCCTGTGTTTCAATATCTAGAATAAACCAATGAGCGTTGATAGGTCTCAAGTGCATTGAGTGTACCATTCGCTCCCGTGTGTGCAGAGACCGTCGATGCAGCACTCGAAGGGGTGTCTTTTGCCGAATGAAGATATCGCGCACTGAATTGATGTGCTGAATGAGGGGATCCTCCAAAGGACAATCAAACCCACGACTTGTCCAGACCACACAGCGATATTGCTTCACCTTGGACTCAGAATGGCGGGCGAGCCGCACGGTAACATTCGTGTCGGTGAGACGAAGATCACTGACTTCCACGCACTCCATCTCACTGGCATTAATGCGCTTCGTCAGCAGTTTTAGATCGATCTCTGAGAAATGTTCTTTGGAAGGGGACACGACCTCCAGCACAAACGGCCTACCCGCACCCAACATACGGACATCCACATCTTCACGTCCAGCACTATGAAACTTGTACCGCCCAAAACCGAAGACACGCTGTGAAGCAATCATGGAGGGGTGCGTCGAAATGTCCACCTTCGGAGCCGATTGAGACTTAAGCCCAGCTCCTGATCGCTGAGCGTTCACTCCCATTAGTGGGTATTGAGCAGCAATTTCAGAGGTGGCTGCCAGTACTTTTTCGTCCGGAAGAATATTGTGCACTCCCTCTGGGAAGAAGAAGGGTAATATGGGAGCAGCGATCACTTCTTGAAGCGAAAAGGTACCCACTCGCTCACCACCACTAAACCACGGAGACTGTGACAAGTTTCTTGTCATTTTTCGATAATTTCCCAAAAGGAAAATGTTTGCATGTGAAATAGTTCCTGCCATGGAGGCAGCAATTCGACGGGTCTCTGCCCCGTAGACGTTATAAGGAGGGCCCCAACCGATCTTCTGTAGAAAAGGGGAGACATACTCGTATAAGACGCCGTATTGCAGAATGCAGTCCACCCGATTGTTCCCATACTCTGATGGGAGCCCAGATTCCGTAACCACTACTTCAGTAGGGCTGTGAGAGCATGAGACATCTAGTACAACACTATCGTTTTCGCCACTGTAAACAAATGCCTGAGTGGTCAAGCAACTTCCTGAGATAAGACTACCTTCAGCTCGAAATGCTTTCAATGGGGGCTCAGTGACCTCGGCAAGAGTTTCAATGGACTCTTGAGAAAGCGCTTGCCGATAAATGTTGAGTCCTGGAGCTTCAATGATTCTGAAACTGTCACTTATTATATAACTGTGGGCATGACGCAGATACACCATAATTCTTGCTCGAAGGTCACTCACATAAAACTCTTTGAAGTTACTAAGTTCTTCACGCACCGTTTCATCAGGGGGTGGACGACACTTTTCCGTTTCCGCCATACCATTCCTGTTGAAGTATCGTGTGGAGGCAACGAGCCACGTAAAAGTAAAGCTACGATGGACACTGATGTTGATAGAAATCGCTTTGGAATCGATAAATGGACTCTGACGAACGGAAGCAGCAAATAGCGGGGCGTATAGCAAGTCCATAAATTGATACAGACCGAGACAAGCCACACATAACCAGGATATCTTGTTCTCTTCTGCAGGGTAAACTTTCGTTCCGAATACATTGCATTGCACTAGCGAGGATAAGAAACTACCCTTCATGAAACACCGTCCCACACTATCCTCCGTTTCGTGAGCAATATAGAAGTCCGGATGAGTAACCTCGTCCAGAATAGGTTGATGTCTTTCACTGCTGCCTAACCTGGTTCGTACACAGTTTTGATCTGTAGGAGGCGAAGGAAGGTGGTGCAAGATAGACATGCGCAACGCGCACGGGTAACAGAGAACCTCTTTCATCCTGCTTTCCTATAAGAAAATTGTACTTTTTTCGAAATTCGAGCGTCAAAAAAAAAAAAAAACATAGCAGGAAAATGTTTGGTGCGAATATAAACACAGCAGCATTTGCATACGTCTGTGTACACGTCCATGTAAACGAGCATACACAAGTGAAGCAGTAATACCAATTACTATTATTTTTGTTTACAAAAAGGGGAGGGGAAGAACAGCACAGTTTCCACTTTTTTCAAAAAAAAAATGCAAAGATTTTTTTCATGTAAAGGTTGTCTTCCTTCACTTAAATGCACACGAGAAGGAACCCACCACAAAAAAATCACCGAAAAAATGTTTTTTCGACCCCAAAAACCAAAGCAAGGTCAAAAAAAAAGAAAAAAAAAAGGAGGTATTTAAAACTCTGCATTCGGTCTAATTTCAGTATCTAGTGCGAAAAAACATCAAACAGGGGAACAACAAGGGGAACTGAAAAGGTTAGGTTTATTGTCACACACACAAAAAAAAAAAAAGGTAATTGCTATATTAAAACGGTTAGGTTGAACTGTGTGTTTTGGGGGTAAAGTGAGGTACTAGGGAAGAAAGCTGTTATAGAGGTTACGCCATTTAACGTTTTCATGACGCATGTGGGCGACTAACGACAACTACATCAAAACGAATGCATAAAGAGACACTAATTTCTTTAAAGGAACTGTCTAATGGTTAATGTTCTGTTGCCTTTCAAAATCTGTTACCAGATTCAATTATTAAACACAATAAAATAGTATGAACAAGAAACAATTAACAAGGAATAATAATAGCAATAATAAAGTCTCTTCTTTTTAAAAAAAAATAGATGATGCTACTATTGATGACAAAATTAGACTACTCTGGAGGGCACGAAACAGTAGATGCAGCACTGGCAGCTTCATCCTCTACCACTGTAACGACTTGCCCTCGAAACTCCTCCTTGTGATAAAAGAAGCAGTACGCCCAACTCAGGATGGCGGAACCACCAATAATGCTCATACTGATAGTAATGGTTTGCATATCTTCAGCCATAGAAAGTCCCACTAGCGCCAAAGAGAGAACGATAGAGAAGATAACTAAAATGTTCAGCGGCCAACCACTGAGTGGAATGCGGAACGGTTGCGGGAGAAATGGATACAGCTCCCGGCATCGCCACAGAGAGTAATAAATGGCCACTAAGCGAACCCCATAGAGCACTTGATCTGCCTGAACGAGTGGCCCAAAGTCAAAACAGGAGCAAAATACACTAGTCATCACAAAATTAAGTGTAATCGACCAGTGATACGTTCCAAACCGGTGGTGTCGAGCACAAAGCCACGTGCCCACCTTCCCAGGTATAGCCTCTGTGAGTGCCGTCCCTGCAATAAGGCGACTGGTGGTGCACAGCGAGGATAAGGTCAGCCCGAACCCAGAAAAAATACTCCCAATAAGTAAGATAATTTTCAGTGCATTGCCACCGGTGCGATAGGACACTTCCGTCCAAAATCCAGTGTTCCACTCGCTGAGGTCGATTGGACCAGACCAGGTGCTCGCGCCAACAAGGATGGGAGGGATGTACGTAACCATGAAGAGAAAGATAATTGGGATGAGCGAACGTACAATGGTCTTCTGTGGATTAGCCACTTCTTCCGCAAGAGAGCCGGCCTGTTCGATACCGGACACATTCCACGATACCGTAGCAATGAACAGAGCCCAGTTAATGTTTGGTGGGATGTAGTCAATGGCCACCGTATTAAAGTACATTTTGTGCTTAATCATGTGAATCAGCAGCATGAGAATAAATGGAGCCAGGGTTACGACAGACAGAATCACACTTGTAAGCCCAACGGCTTGGATACCAAGAATATTCAATACAAAGGAAATGGTCAGGATAAACAACCGCCATCCGACTTGTGCGTACTTACTACATGTCATAACGGAGCACACATAATCCGAAAAAAGGACCGGGTAAAGTGCGTTATCCACAAATGTATAGATAATAGACAAAATAACCATACATAGATAAACTGCACGATGAGTGCTTAGTTTAATCCAGATCAGAAAGCCAGCACTAGAAGGAAAAGTAGAGGATAACTCCGCGACAGCGAGAGCAATAGGTAGTCCCATGATGATGGGAAGAACGACAATGGAGATGATGGAGAGCAACGCCCCACCTCCCATCACAGATTCTTCAATTCCATACGCGCCACCCGTGGTGTAAGAGTACATCAGGCCGATTACCATCAGAGTCGACAGCACATGCTTCCGAGGAGTGCTGCTGTTGCTCTCACCCTCAGCCCCAGGGGTGTTGTCAAGACTCCCCATAGTGTCGTCATAATGGTGACTTTTGGGCGGGTGTTCAAAGTACTGCGAGACTTGGGACTGAGGAGATGGTGCAGCCGTACCTTGGAACTCTGCGGCTACTGGCTCATGGGAGACAACCGTAGTCATTCACTATTATTGAGAATTAAGATGTAAGGGTCAATCGAGGAAAATTAACAGCACAAAAATTGGAGGGGAACAGCAAAATAACAACAGTGTCATGAGCACCTTTAAATAAAATTTGCGCGTTTCGATATAATTTTAGTTTATTACTTTGAGTACCTATAGATACTTTATCACTTGCAGTTGTCATTTTGGATAACGTCGTAGCGCCTGGAGAGTGAAATCCCTTTCCCAGGACCTACGCAGGAATCGATTTAGAAAAGCGGCTCGCCAAGCTCTCTACTGTTTCATAAATGGGTGTTTTAATAGATCGGAGCAGTGAGAACGCTGCGAGGGATCCTCCTTCAGGCACGACAAAACAAAATCTCGAAAAGCGTGAGAGAACGAGTCGTTGGTCTCCAAGTCACTGAGAATAGGTTTGAAGGAGGAGATGCGCTCCAAGTCGTTTTCTTTTCTTCCTTCAAGAAGAGCAGGAGCAGGACCATCAAATGGTACAATAGCCCCAGCCGCATACTTCGCGCGGTATCCATTAACGATCATACAAGGGTGTGCGGCCTCAATGGCAGTCCAAGGAAGATGCCCGGTGGCAAGATGAAACATCGTGATGCCGAACGACCAAATGTCGTTTGCTGTGCAATCACTCATGCCGAGGCAGCTTTCAGGTGACATGTAAATAGCTGTCCCTGGAAGGTATAATGTGGAAGAAGAATTCAAAACCTTCTGTGGCATGTGCTTCAACCGTGAAACGACGTCATCTAGCGTTGAAGCAAAAGAAACCGAGGTGAGATCTGCCACCTTGAACCGCCGCTGACCGCAGTTCCTAAAGTGATCCTCACGGCACACTAGCAGATTATGCGGCTTGACATCATTATGAACAATTCCAACAAGATGAAAATACTGAAGCCCTAGTAATGCATCTCGAGCAATGCTACGTATTTGGCCCTCCGACAGCTTCTCCTGAACCCGAAGCATGTCTTTGACAGATCCTTCGAAAGCTCTTTCATTGATCATCATGCACTGCAGAACGGGTGGATCTTTGGTGTCGTCTACCTCTCCGATTCGAAGGTACAAATTTTCGAGCAGATAATTGTGGTGAATACTAATACGAACATCCAACAATGTACTCAAAAATGCAACGGTTCGCGACGTACACGGCAAACGCATCTCCTTACATGCGACGCGCCACTTAAAGTTGTTGAAGTCCACGGGCCTCTCTTCGTCATAGTCCTCAACGTAAAGTGACCCCCCGTAAACAGTTGAAAGGGATCCACGGCCTAATAACTCCGTACTGCGGCACAGCATCACTCTCCTACCGCTCACAATGGCAAGTTCCCGCGTCTCTTCTTCTGTGGTTTCCTCACGATTTGTCGCATCACAACTTTTTGTCGTCGCCTGTATCGGATGGCTATCAACAGACTCGTGTTCTGGCTCTTCTTCAGGTAAGACATCGAACTGCGGAAACACAAATACATCTGATGGTGCCTGTGATGCGTCACTGGATATTGGACCTGCAGTGCAATGAAGAGGGGAATTCGACAGCCCACTACAGGCATGTGTTACATCTACGTTGGAACTCTCCACCGCTCTTCTGACCTCCTTGAATTTCTTTCTCGCTTCGTCAAAGCTTTTCTGGCGGAATTGACCGTAAACTGTATTTAGAGGGTACATGTGCTAGGCAATGGTGCTAGATGTAGCTCTTTTTACTTAAAAAAAAGTTCCAGTCTTGTTTTTCCTTGAAATTGCAGGAGTGATGGTTTGAAACGGATCTCTCCGTTCGAACGGGAGAACTCCTGAAGTGACAGAAAAAGAGTTTCTCTCTCGTCAAACTTGAAAAACCCGCAAAAAATAATAATAATAATAGCAGTACCTGTAAGCCGGTAAGGTAAAAAAAAAAAACAGATAAATATATATATTTTTTAAAAGCACTCAAATGAAATCTATTTATCTTCTAAAATAACAAAGAGCACGTTACAAGAAGTTTTATTGTGTCTGTTGGAAGTGCTAAAAACATACTAGTACTACGGTTCTCTATCCTATTACACTAACCACACTAACTATTTCATGAGGTTCGACTGATGTTCCTATAATTCTTCTCAACCTGAGGAACCTGGTATCTCTTCAGTTTAGAGGACCCACCGTTGTCCACCCGACATATTCGGAACTGTCCATCCCTCTTGGTATTGCCACAAGTGATGTGGTACGCCAGCGGAGTTTCCGAAAAAGAAATGCTTTGCTTTTCGAGGATCACTTTCCTTAATCAAAGGTAACGGAATGCCGAATAGAAGATCGAAAGCAACACACCCAAAGAAGAGAAACACCGCAGATCTCCAAAAAAGCCACTCAAATGGAATTTGGAAAGGCCAGCCTAATGCATATTTGGTAACGTAGAATCCTCCAGCTGTTGGGGCAGTGGCAATTTGTTTGGCGTGCTCACGGTACGGGAAAGTGCGCTTAGGAACTCCATAAGGATACAATTCCTTTACACTAAAGCCACTTAAAACTTTAGCGCTTCGGCTCAGCATTATTCTTTTACGTTTAAGGGCCTATTTATCTTTCTTCTTCTCTTTCGTGTGAAAAAAATAGTAAAAATAATATTAGAACTTAATTACTTTCATTACAGTAACAATGGTCAGAAAATAAAATAAAAATAATTTTCGAAAGCGGAATATGTCATTACTTTTGATTTTCATTTATGCCTTTTGTCTTTTTATAGTTTACTGTTAAAGCAATGCACTGCTCACCGTAGTTTCTGCTGTCAACAAGTGAGAATCAGATTTTACCGGATATTTTTTAAAAAAAGAATAGTAGCATTGACAAAATCTATTGTTACACAGAACCTCTCGATTTTTCGTAAATTTCATACATGTCTTATGAGCGGATAAACGTAATCCTTTCTTTTTTTCACTTGGTCGCTTCCGCCTCTGCAAGGGTCTTTCTAGCCTTTCTCCTTTCCCACTCACCCTTTCGTAGTGCAAGAACTGTGGAAATTGTGTCTAAGTCTTCTATTGGTGGAGCATCCCCATCTGCGACCATACCGGGCCGAGTTTG
Source organism: Vickermania spadyakhi (assembly GCA_030849815.1). Taxonomy (NCBI): domain Eukaryota; phylum Euglenozoa; class Kinetoplastea; order Trypanosomatida; family Trypanosomatidae; genus Vickermania; species Vickermania spadyakhi. Next base: position 8,129 of record JASAOA010001654.1, on the reverse strand, counting down.
AATGATTTCATCTGCGTACTTGAAATACTCCGAAGCTTTTCCAAGGTCATCCTTGAGCATGTAGCACACACCCAGGTTTAAGACGACTGCAACATCTGCTAAAAGTTTGTTGGTTACCTCAGGATTAGGAAGAAGAGAAGTTAAGTCCGCAATGGCTTGATCGAGTCGTGCAGCGATGTTGGCTTTCTGCTTCTCAGAAATAATATTATTTCTAATCTCATCTTCTATTACGCTGTATGACGGAAGCTTTTTCTCCTCTGTGCCATCACTTCCGGTGATCACAGCGCATGGGTTGTCGCAGAACTCATCTACAGAGAATCGCGAGCGGGTATCTACTTCGACCCAACGAAGTGCGGCACATCCGCGACGAAATAAGGCTGCTGTGTAGTCGTCCTTGACGCTGAGAGCAGAGGTGTACGCCTTAATGGCTAGCTCCATCTCACCTTGATCCTCATACACTTTCCCCAAATTGCACATTGCGTAGTAATTTGCGTCATTGAGCCTAACGGCAGTTTGAAAGTCTCCCACACACTTCTGAAAGTCTGCCTTTTGCATTCGAAGTCCTGGAACACGGCCAATGAGGTAACACAAACCCCTCATATTGTACGCATGATCATTATCAGGTTCAAATTCAATAATCGAAGAGTAATCCTCCATCGCATGCATTAAGTCCCGCTGCGCCTGGTAGCAGGAAGCCCGACCCTCTAGTGCTTGCACAAAAATTGGCTGAAGATCCAAAGCGTGAGAGTATTGCACAATAGCAGCATCATAGTCTCCTTGACCACGACAGCACTCCGCTAAGTAAAAGAACGAAGGTGGGTAGCTATTGTATATTTCTATACCCGCTTCTAGCGTCGCTTTTGCCTTCCCATAGTTGGGTTCAGAACGACCTGAAGGTTCTAAAAAGCCACGAGCTTCCTCAACTTTCTCCTTGCAGTTTTTGATGCGCTCTTCAAGAAGTTTGCGCTCCTTCCGCTCTTGGGCTTTCTTCGACTTGGACGAAGACTTTCCTTTTTTTCCCATGGTGGCCGTAAGAGTCTTGCTGAAAAAATATTTCTCTGCAGCACAATGATGTGCAATGACTCAAAGAAACGAACTAATCACCACAGTCCTCAACTGCTAGCACAACTCCTAATCTTAATAATTCTGCCCGCACATAAATGAAGCAGTATGAATCCATACAATCAAAAGTAATTAAAAAAAGGGGAATCAGAAATAGTTGAGGAACATAGTACGTAGATCCAGCACAAACACATTGCGGTTTCGGCGTTTTGTAAAAGTTGATTTTTACTTATTAAGCATCACTGATATAAAGAATAATTCGTAGAAAAGAGAAAATAAAAGAATATTAGGCGGAAACATTTTTTTCTTACTTTGATTCAAAAAAATAACAGGGGGCAGGGTGCGACTACTAAAACATAACACAAAGATTAATGTTGAAGAGAAATCGCCTTTCCTCACTCGCTAAAGACTAGTTTTATTCTGTGGGTAAAACAAAATTTTCGGACTTCTTAAAAGCGAAAACACGTAATGAGTTAAGGTAAATCTTTTCATCCGCAGTTGGAGCTCGTGTCCAGGTAGGATCCATCGTTATTATTTCTTTAAAACTTTTGCAAGCCTTAGGTATAACTTCAAGATGAAAAGCATCGCCACAGCTGATCAAGTAATCCGATGGCACGACATTCATATGCTTTGGGAGCTGATCATCGCGGGTTAGCTTAAAGGTATTTCCTATGCGTGGGACATCCGCACCCCATTCGACTGAAAAGACTGAATTAGAAAAGCCTTTGCCTTTTTCATACATAGTAGAGACATCTACAAAAATTCCCAAAAATAAACCCCCTGGTACGAGGGCATTGGACACTCTAGCAAGAAAATGTAAGCTTTGATCCTCGGTCTCAAAAGCGTGGTGAAGACCCGAAAAGCACGTAATCGTCTGAAAAAGTTTTGGATGAATTTGACTCAATTCTTCCGTCCAAAACTTCTCTGAAAAAGCGTCGCCACAGCAAAAGTCGTATTTCCCTCCTTCAGGCACATCCGATATCTGATGTATGATCTCTTTCAAAGTGAGCACCTCTTTCATATTGTTATCAACTCCAATGTATTGTGTTGTTTGGTTCCTCATCCATTTTCTCGGAACCGTTCCACCACAACAAAGCTCAAGAACATCATTAGTAGGTCCTTGTGGATTAATTAAATCAATGAGTATAGAGATACAACGGTAAGTCACCTGTTGAGTAAACGTGGCGTGAGGTGGAGGTGGGACGTAGTAGCCAATTTGAGCAGTAGAATTTATAGAGGAAAACTCATTTCTACAGGGCTCACAAAAAAAACGATTGCTCGTTAGATCAAATGTGCCCAGGGCGTATGAATGCCCACATAAGACACAGTCTCCATGACCAGTTGCTCTCCAACAGTCCAGACACATCCAATAGCTTCCGTTGTTGTCGTGTTGTCCGTTGTCGTGAACCTCGTGACAGCGTTTGCATACATACTGAGCTGCATTAATCACCTTCATAAGCTCTTGGTCGTTAAGAACTCCGCAATGAACCAATTGTTCTACTGTTTCAAACGAAGACGGCCAGGGATCACCCTCCAAAACATTTATGATATCCCACCAATGAGACCCATCCTCTGAGAAGCGCAAGATGCATTCGACAATTTTGTTTTCTCTGAGAGAAGGGAAAGACTCAGCAGCACAATCAGAATACTCTTCATTATAGCTCAGTACTGTGCTATCCTTACTGAGGCAGTTTAACCAGACTCGAACAACATTATTGTAGTGTACAATCTTCATAGCCATAAATTTTACTCTGATAGAATTTGGAGGAATCCAAACATATGCCTCATTAACTTCGCTTGTAAATTTGAATTGAAGGCCTAAAGAACAGCATCCCACCTGCTTGTGCATCAAATCCGGAACGCTTTCCAAAGGCAAATACTCTGATCTCAGTATCACCACTCGGAGCGGACTATTGTGTGGCCATGAATTCTGTATTTCCATCTCCATCTGAGTAAAGTAGCTCCATCTTTCGGAGAAAGAGCAATTTGAGACGTCAGAATCATCAAATTTAAGAACATCTTCAATTATTACACGGATTTCGTACATATCATGGGATACTGAAGAAAGAGTTCCTACAAAAAGCGAGTTGGAAGGCACATAAGTAGCTCCTCCAAAGAAGGAAGGCAAACCGAAAATACTTCCACACTTAACATCGATGCCAAAAACTTTGTTTCCTGTCTCCGTTCCTATCAGTATTTTCCGTCCGATGTATCTCCTGCATGCCAAAAACTGCTTTTTGGCAAACTTAGAAGCTGCGGTTTTCACTGCTGATTTAGTCAACAGCCATTTATTTGTTCCCCTCACTTTTCCATTTTCTACAAAATGTGCATATATATCCACAGCTTTGACTATTAAAGCAGGGTCAATAGGAGTGATGATGTACGGAGGAATATCTCCAAGAGTAGTGTGAGAAACATTGATAGGAAAGCTGTAGCTAGACAAATCCAGAGTCTTTGCTACACAGAATGACTCTTTTCTGTTCATGGATAAGAGTTTTTCAACTCCGGGAGCAACGTAAGTGGATTCAAAAGCAACTCCAAGAAAAAATGACATTGAACGATTACACATATTGCCAATGTGTCGAACCACATCTTCGATTGGAACAACGGATCGCTTTTTATTTGAGTCCTTTTTAACTCGAACAGCAATATGAAAAAGTGTCACTTTATGGCTGATGCACCCTTTTCTCAGATAGTCGAAGAATTTTTCTTCCATTACGCTGAGATTATTGTAGGTGTCTCTCATGCAGTGTGGAAAGAAATCTACAGACTCATGAAGGTGCATGTTGTTCTCATCATCCTTAATTTGCCCAACAGTCACAACCACACCTAAGGGAGCTTGTGGGGAGCAAACATAAGGCAGTAGACCCTTGACCAAAAAACGTTTCTCAAAAGGCATTTTGGAAAGCTTTGCAAAATTATTGATCATCGTAAGGAGTTGAACTTCATAATTCATTTCGGCCACCACAAAGAAAAAATGTTTGTCCGCAATTTTCCCAGAATGCGCGTCAAATATGTTGTGCCGAACATAACCTACAGCCATAACAAATCGTATATCAACGAGGAAAGAAAAGTAAGCAAACCAAGTTTCACAAAGAAAATTAATTATATTTGTTGTTTTCTCTTCAACATCAAGAGGCACCAGTACTCCACTGGCATTCGTGAAAAACGAGCAGTTATCTGGCTGATGAATATCAACTCGGGATAAAAGTAGACCACGAGAAACGATAGACAAGTAAAGAGATTGAAATGTTTTGCTCACAAAACTATGTATGGCATCCACACTTAGCGGTTGAAGCGATTCGCAAAGCAAAGTTTTTGACTTCAGAAAGTCAGAGATATTCTTGAGTACGGGAGTATTTTTTTGCTCTCTTGGAATAGAGTATTTGATACTATAAGGAAGAAATGAATTAAATGAAGTACCCACTTGGTCAGCATTAGGAACAAAGTCCGCAGCTCCAATGTTGAGCATTTGTCCTAAATTTAAACCTAACCGTCTGTAATATCGATATATAAATACTATAAATATAAATTGCTTCTTTTGTGATTTTTTTTATGTAAGAAATAATGGGATAATAGCTCCTCCACGACTGCAGAGCGACAAATTATAAATAACATAGCATATATGTATATTAATAATAATAACGGAAGCAAAAAAACATACGAAAGAGCGAGATATCTTGCGAAGAAAAAAAAATCGCTGATAGTGAGACTCATACACACAATACTAAATTAGGTCTACCCACAGCAAAAGCATTCCTTCTTTTTGAAAATACTGATTCCACAGTTAGGAGTTAATATCACGCATGGGACACAGAAACAATTGACGCAATTCTTCGTGATAAGTTCTGTTAAGTAATCATAACAATCCAGCTAAATCAAAAAAAAGTAATGATTTTCTAACCTAAAACCTGGACTATAAGATCACTGCAAAATAAAAATGAAACACAATTGATCAATAATCAAATTACTAGTTTCACTACAACACATGTTTTTCATGTTGACTTGACGTTAATTACACCGGAAACGAACAAAATTATTATCAAAATGTCTTCGTAAAGATTACATTCATATTAACGATATTATAAACAAATAATATATATATATATATATATTCATTTTATATTTTTGGCGTCGCTACAGACAAAAAAAAAAGCATATTTTTCTCTCGTTTGCATCATATATTTTGAAAAATGGATTCAGATAACAACAACAGAAAAAAGAAAGCTAGCATTGAAAATAGGAATAGAAAATATATAATTGATCACAACAGATATTTTTCGATGGTGCTAAGTAAAAAATAGATGAACTTCTAAATGCGAAAAATAATTACTTTTTAATAGTTACCATTTAGAGTAGCATTATTGGCAAAAATAATAATAATAATAAATAATAGTAATATTAATTATGATAATCATATTTATAACTTCAACAACAACAAAAAAAAAGAATTATATGCTACACTTAAAAATATTTTATAACACTATAATAATTATAGTCCATGAGCTAATGTATACCGAGAAAAAAAAAATGTAGAATATAAAATAACTTATTAGCACAAATAATAATAGTTGTCCTTTCAAAAAAAAAAAAATTATAGTTAATAATGATAATAATAATACCTACAGTCACAAAAGAAAGAGAGAATTTTTTGTGTATGTGTTGGTTTGTTTAAATATATTGAAAAAAAAAAAAAGAACTAGACCAAATAAAAGTAAGAAGAAATTCTGTTGACAAAAAATGAAAGAAGAAAAGAAATAATTACCTAGATGAGTCAAAAATATTATAAGTAATTAAGCAAAAAAAAAAAAAAAAAGAAATAATACAGAAATTGATAACAATAAAATACTAAACAAAAATAGAAAAAAATAATTAAAAAAGAAAATATTGATCGCAATACAACCATCACAAAACAATAATACAATACGTATATATATATTATTTTTATTTTTTGCAATACCAATAATAAGAAAATATTAAGAGCAATAACAACCTATTTTTCGTTATATATATATATATATATATTTAAACACAAATAATTAGAATTCCGAGAATTAAATGTGTAAATGAACAATAAACTGACAGTAATACCAAAACGAAGAGGATTAAGCAATAAACAAATAATAAATTAATTAACTCATGTATTGGGTGACATTTTCCTGTCCCCACCCACAACGCCGCGTAAAGAAAAAGCACTTAAATTTAACTTTCTACTTTTTTTTTAAAAAAAAAGGACTTTCAACACAATTTTGGCTGCGCAATTAACCACCACAACAACAAAAAAAAGGATTAAGAAAATAACTTCGTTTCAACTTTCTCTCAAAAGCAGAAACTATTATGTCGACCAAAACGACTTTTAAGAAAAGCAGGAAAAGGATTTACCACCCGCATATTTTTCAAGGAGCCCTCGGAAAGAGGAAAATGTGCCGATTGCAAGTAAACGGAGATAAAGGAGATATATGAGAAAGCATAAAAGAAAGCAATCTAAGAAATATACAATATAACCATACAGGGATCCATAATTTAAGCCCATCTTTATTTAAGGCAAGCAACAAAAGAGAAACCCCACGAAAGGGAGAAAGCCTAGCCCCAGCCAAAGCTTTTCACCGCCCCAATCGACCAAATAAGAAGAAGAGAAGAAAACCATTTCATATTTTCATCTCAACATTTTCACTCAGCAAACTCCAAAAAAAAATAGTTTCTATTTCGGGGAAGCAAAAATTTTGGTCCTTACTTGACCTTCAAACCTTTTTCGACCGCATAACATCAACCAAAGGGCAGCGTTTAAACTTTCATCCGCCCAGTTTGCCCGATGAACTCGAGCATTGATGGAGGGCCGAAAATAAGAAAAGAAAACACCTTCCACTTTAACCTTTTTGTTTCTTCTTTCGAAGAGTTTACGGAAGAAACCGATGCCTAAATTATTCCGAAAGAGTGGATATTAATTTTATTTATGGAAAGATAGTTTGTTTTGTATCCGGATTGCAATGGTTTTTCAGACATTCATATCTTCTATATTTCCTTGAAAATATTCCCTTAAAGATGTCATCCATTAGGTTAGATAACCACTTAAAGTACTTTTGATGCAGTTGCTTTCTGAATATTAATTATTTTAGAACCCGGAGTTTGATTAACAAAATTGTTTTCTTTCTCTGTGTCTCTGAAACCGCACTCGCTTCATAACGAATCTAAAAAGGTTCCCTCCTAATTTGAAAATTATATAAAAGAAATGGAACCCTCGCTGTTGTTTGGACGGCCTATAGGAAAAGAAAAGAGTGTAGTTAGGGAAAAGAAAAAGCTCAAGGAGCTGGAATGTATAGACGCGTATATAGAACTAGAAGAAGGTTGTAATGTATACTCTGTTTTTCGATTAAGTATTGGGAAGAGAATTATACATCGAAATATGGATAAGGGAAACAAAGAAGAGGGGGAGAGTAAGGAGGCATATCGCATGTGAAACCGTCGAACCATAAGGGAGTGTAAGTTTATAATGTGTTCAAAGGAGGATGAACTCACTTTTTATAGTTGTAAGGTTTTTTGTTGGGGTGTTTTAAAGAAGACTTGCGATCAGGTAGGTGATATATATGTATATATATGTATATAAGTTTTACCGAAGGGACTTCGCCGCGAGGGGGATGGTGGGCGGGATTTTGGAAAAAAACATACGGAACACCGTCGGAACAAACGAATATATATTTTTTTTTCCTGCGACAATGTTCGACTCCCTTTGGTAAATAGTATGGAAACAAAAAGGAAAATTAGATTCTGTCTACCGGATGAAAAATAAAAATGAAAAAAGGAGAGGAGCAAAGTATACACGGATGAACAAAAAACTTTATCATGTTTACACCCCTAACGAATAAAGAAAAACAATCCATGTGGAAAAATCGCCAGAGAGGTAAAATTAAATGAGATGTGTTATTAATTTTGAGTATGGATAGAGACGCAAATTAGGACTTTCCGATTGAATGGCCATCGAATAACCTTAAAATTTTCTTAGATTGAATCAGTATTAGAATTGTAAATAAGGATCAATGACCATTCAAAGGAAAATTATTGCAAAATAA